>OX596248.1:8259844-8518384 GCA_951394255.1 Polyploca ridens
CGCCACTGTTATTGTTTTGACTAACAGCGCCACAGGTGGTAGAAAATATAACTTGTTGTTACAATTTGCCGCGGCCGCCCAGAGAATGCGATTCTCAAATCATGAAAAATGCTTTACTTATAGGAATACTTTAGAGGAAAGAAAAAATATACTGTAGGGTAAACGTACCTATTACTTTTATTACTTATTAGGTTTGAACATTTGAAATTGTTTGAAGTTTCACACAGATTTCACAAGACGTAATTCCCTGGTGAGTGTACTGGCCAAAGAAATTGGAATATTATGGAAAATCGTTGTATCATTATAATTCATTATGTCATCTATAGACTTCGTCATGATAGTCATCAAATCCTCTTGATCACCTGCCTGGATTATATTTCTGCATAATACATGAATGGGTTGACTGCTCCTAAAAATAAGAACCAAAGCTATAATTTGATCGGAGTACGACACAAGGTTACAAGTTAAGCTAAACATAATAAGCTAAACGCTTACTAATGCGTTTGCGTTAACTACCTATAAATTTGTATGGGAGAAATCAGTACCGTGAGTATTCCGCTAGAGGCGCTGTGCCAATTCCAATAGAGAAGTGTCGTAAACGCAAACTCATTAGTAAGCGTTTACTTACGTCAATTCTTTACACTCGGGGTACTGGCCCCGTAAAGCTAAGCCTGATTAAACCTACCAGGTATAATAGTATTGTAGAGATCGACTTGTGCGTACAATTCGGTTTGGCATTTAGGTATGGGAGTAGGAGATACAGGAAATCTTTCTTTAGAGTAAACATATTGGCTCACACTTCTGGGGCACTAGTCTCCTCTAACAACGAGGGACATTGAGGTCATAGTCCACCACGCGGGCTTAGGCACACCGATGCTTTCGATAATGAAGACATTCGGCGAAATTCGGATTTCTGTCGAAATATAAAGTTTTTTTTTTTTTTTTTATTGTTTATAGGCCTGTGTTTGACCGCAATCTCACCATGAGATGATGCGGCCGAAGGTGGTAAGCACACAAAGCCTAGAAGGAGCTGGCTCTCAAGTGCAGCTATCGGAACACACCGATTGCAGCTATCGGAACACACCACCGTTCTAAGATATACGCCATGTCGAATGCGACAGTGATGTCGAAGACGCAAGAACTGCCCCAGTGCTGAATGGTGACACATGGCTTTGAATTGACTTCTTTTCCATCAAACGCACGCTTCTGTTTCGCTTCCGAAATGTTAAGCTTATTATCGGATTCGAGCCCACGACCTTCGCCATGGGTTTGCGACACTACCGCTAGGTGTAGCTAGACCAGCCTAGTCTGAATATCATGTAAGATGTGTTTCTCTGTTTGAAACATATAGGTACGGTTCATGCAATTGCGATGAAGTCAGCGCCGACCCTAGCTCAGCTAGATCAGGGTAGAGCGAGATTGTCTTTTGGCGTTCTTTGATTGACGCGTCCACTGCCTCGCCGTATGACACCTACCTTTTTTATACCTCTAAGGTAGTAAACAAGCATACGGCCCGCCCGATGGTAAGCTGTTACCGTAGTCTATAGAGGCTTGCAACACCAGGGGTATTACTCGCCCTTGCCGACCCTGCAAAAATCTCTTCACACCCTCTTTGAAGAGCCCCATGTTGTACTTCCTTGGGGAAACCATGGCGAGGAGTTCATTCCACAGCATGAGCGTCCGCTAGAGGATGGACTACATCTCGAAAAGCGCCGTCATTGATTCACCAGGCGCCTAGAGCGACCACTCCTGTCACTCTACCCTTAGAGCCGGCGCTGGATGAAACTTTTGTGAGCAGTTATACGCGGTGCGTGGAATGCTTCTAACAGAATAAAGAGAGATAAGGAAATGTCGTATTCCCTCCGGAGATTATTTTATATAAATGAAAGGGTTCATATTTACGATAGTGCGGACAGCGATATGTTGGCATTTATGAAAGAAACCGGTATATTCCATGTAAGAATATCATTGTGGATAGGAGTCCAATCCGCATGCCCGCTGTTCGTCTGAAACAAAAGAAAATACAAATGCCTTCTACTACTTATACTTCTACCTTCCGCGTGACTGATTTATCTTATATTCAGGGAGTAGGTATATAAACCTCTGTAAATATGGCGGAAATGCAAAAAAAAAAATATTTGGTATACATTAGTACCAATATTGGAAGACAATGCAAGTAAAGTCATGCAAAAAAATCTTGTATTAAAAATGTATTTTTTAACAAATTCACATAGACCTTCGCCATAGAGGATTGTATAGTAATCTGTGCCTTCGCAGACTCTAATAATTATACCGGTTCGGTTGTTTGTATTTGCTGAGAAGAACCGGCAATAAACTCAGCAATTACTCTTTTCAAAACAAGCTTAGATGCATTCATTCTAATGGCAAAACTACAAAGTAGTCTGAATCGATATTTAATAAGTAACTGCAGACCAGACCCCACAAGCAGTACCTGTCCACAAGTATGACGCATGTGGCAGCCATCCCCCTCCTCTCTATATTGGAGGGAAGTGAGCGACCCGTCACACGACGCCGCAGTAAGCAAAAGCAACCTTAAAGTAAGCATGACTTACTTAAGTCTGCCTTAGAAATAAAACTAAAGGGAAACTACTAGTCAGTTTTCTGGTTTCCATAGTAGCCAAGCTCTGCTTAGTTTGGGATCAGATGACCGTGTGTGAGGAATGTCACAGGATATTTTATTTTATTTACTACTATTACGCTCCTCTTCTCCGAGCAATAATGCACTACTTAGGTAACGGAGAAGCGTTTAATATGTGCGGGTTTATGCCACACAGTGCTATAAAGTGCTATTATATTGTTTGACGGGCCAGTTGGCGCAGTTGGTTAAGGTTCACATTACGCGACGCAGGTCGTGGGTTCGATTCCTACACAGGACATGCATTTGTGTGCATGAACATGTCTGTATGTCCTGAGTCTGGGTGTAATTATGTATATTAAGTATGTATTTACAAACAAAAAGTAGTGTATGTATTATATCAGTTATCTGGTTTCCATAGTACAAGCTCTGCTTAGTTTGGGATCAGATGACCGTATGTGAGGAATGTACCAGGATATTTATTTATATTTTTAACCATATTGAGTAGCGATAGTTTACCTCGGTTATATAAATCTTTGGCTTGTCCCTCAGGGTCGGAGGAAGTTGGTTCGTAATGTATTTCAGTACCTCGGATGCTTTGTACGGGACGTCGTCTGCCATGAAATTGCCAAATCCATCAACCACAGCTATAATTGCGATGGCAATGGAGCCGTAGTCGGTAAAATCCCGTTTGAAAACTAGAATTAAATATTAAATACTAGTAATTCATCGATATAATTACTAAAAATCAAATAAAAAGCACATAGCCTATATGACCTCGAAGACGAAGCTAACGACACCTCATTTGTCAGGATATGAATAGCAGATTAGTTAGGAGCTATACGGGAACAGATGAACATACATACATACATAGCCTGCTAAAATATAAACTTCCTCTATGCTTCGCGGTAGTCGGGCAAAAAATCTAATTGGGGAACAACCATCCACTAAACTATTCTTTCAAAGAAATCAGCGATTCACTTGAAAGTTTTTAGGGTATTGGTATAGAGTACAGAAATTCTATCTCATAAGTCAAAATCAACAACTTATGCAGAAGGTAAGAACATCTATAGCCTTCCTTACATGTTTCACAGGTGCTGATGATTCTGTCACGAGTAGGGTTATCGAGGGTTTCGACTTCAAATCGGTATTTAGCGAAGGTGTCCGCCAAGGTTTGCGCCGTATCATCCTCGTATATAGGACTTTTATTGTTGATAATTAACATGGCGTTTTTGCTGTATCTGCAATAAAAATATTTTCTTATCATGTCTGTTTTCCGGTACCAGTTTTATGAATTAATAAATTCATACTAAACCAGTGTTTTTCAATCTGTGGGGTAAACCTTAGTTGGGGGGTCGCCCGTAGAAGGAAAAAGGCAAGGTAGACTTCGCACAAGAAGGGCGTCCAACTTACCTCTTAGTTGCAAACCTCTCGCGGCTTTTTGCAGACTAATAAGTAAAAGAAAATCATTATCGTAGTCTTTTAATTTATAAATTCTTTGTCTGTCTGACAAGGGGATCGCCAGAACTTTTCACGGTCGGTCGCGAAATCAATAAGATTGAAAAACACTGTACTAAACAAACGGTGTACGTGAATAAGAGCATGGTGAAAAAAATATCTTATTTAAACATTTATTACCTTACATGATACGGTATATAATGTACCTAGCTAAATAGTGATACAAATTACGAGATAGATAGATGCAAGGAAATTTGACGAGCTATACAAGAGGATACAAATACAAGTTATTTCAATGGTTACTAAGACCCGAAACGAATCAAAACTAAAGTGTCACAATGTTCAATTCAACATTAATATTCAATTGTTAAATAGTAAACCAGTTCACGTGGTTGGATAAGATTCCATCTATCACGCCGCAGGTCGTTGGTGCGATTCCCACCCAAGACATACATTTGTGTGCATGAACAGGTGGGTGATTGTCAAATGCTCTCGTTATCGGGAAACCGATAGCGAGGCTCTCAAAACTTTTTATAATTTGGGTATTGACACTTTACTCTATGGTATATGTTAGTATATCAGTTATCTGGTTTCCATAGTACAAGCTCTGCTTGTTTGGGATGTCTGTAAGTTTGGGATCCTAGGAAGATTTCCTTTCTGTTTTGTTTCACCTTTTTTAAATACTAGCAGCCATACTTAAAAAACGCTGGTCGCGTAAATAGAGCGTCACATTGTTTAACAATGACACTAAAGTTATTGAAACTCATACAATGTTTTAGTTAAATAGCATATTATAAGAGGCCTGGTCTAATAGACAGCAATATAAATAGCGTTGCATCAAGGTGTCTTAGCGCCGAGCTCTGACGCAGTCACAGGACGTCGAGTTGTATTCTACTGTGACCAGTACATATAACCCATCAAAAAGAGCACGTAGGTACGTCCTATTTAACCAGGCCTTTAGATCGCAAGAGTGTAGAGTTAAAAAATAGAAAATACCTGTCCAATTCATAAGAATGCCTGGCTCTGGTTGTGATTCTTAGACCACCTGCTCCTTCATTTAGTTCAACATCGTTATTCTCCCGCGATCCTGATTGTAGATAACTCCCATCATGAACCTTAGCTTCTACCTGACCAGCTTTTCTTTCATACGCTGGTTGATTAAACGGTAATGCATCCTGATTATTATAATCTAATTTGAATGCTATTTCTTTGTTATTGGGTGCCATTATATTGTCCTACTTGTGAATGCGACGTGAATTGTATTTAGTCTGAAATTTGCAATCTTATCGGTACTTATCAATCATGACATCATTGTGATTTGATATCCTATTAATATTAGGTATTAATGCGAAAGTTCTTGCTGTATCTGTAAACATTATTTTTAAGAAATATTTTATACAAACAGACCTTCGCAGGCATTTATGGAAAGTTTGACTCTTATACCGGTTCGGAAGGTTGTATTTGCTGAAAAGAAACCGGCAATAAAATGTGGACTCTATATATCAAAAGGACTCCTCTTTGCCCTCACCCTGATAAGCATGTCTAGCAAATTCATATTTCTAAGTATCTTATTCATTGAAATAGATTTTTTATGTTAGTCTGGGCTTGATTTAGTACACTCAGACCAGCCGCCAAAAACAACTCCTGACCCGAAGTATGAGACGTTGCAGCTATCGCTCTCCTCGTCACATTATGATTCATGAGTCATGCTCATGATACATACACATCTATTATCTGTATCTTATTTTAGACCACTAGTATGTAATACATAATTAATAATATAAGTCAATATATGTTATACTTAGTAGTCGTCGAATTTTGTATCAGTCTGATGGATTAAAATCTGATTATAATTATTGATAGTCATAGAACAAAAGTTTTTGTTAATGATTATAGTAATATAGTCCTGAGAGGTTGTTAGTGTTTCTTAAATATCCTTATACCCTTCCTTCCATTGAGAGCCCTTACTATTTACTTGTTTTTTCTAAGTTTCTAGGACTAGTTAAGGATTTCGCAGTATAATAGCAGTGCTTTTGAGGTTTACCAGATTTTTTGTTATCTTTATTTAAATTAGATTTGCCTTGGTTTGCAATATTATTACCTACGTAGCATTGGACATAGCTGGATAAAATTATGATTTGAACAATCACCTATCCAATTCATATGTCAATCTGGCTCTAGTAGCAATCCTCAAGCCACCATCGTCATCAGCACATCCCTCTACCTCATTATTTAGTCTAGGTCCTGGTTGAAGATCGATAGCTCCTCCAGGATGTGGTCCCGTTAATCCTGGGTTCTTCTTGTAAGCTGGGGAGTTGAATGTCACTGCATCTTGACACTCATAGTCAATTTTAAGACTGTCTCATTTATTTGGGGGCATATTAGCGATAAATAATTGTTGTGTGTCGCGTAGAAATAGAATAAAACATCACTGATGTTCGTTGTTTATAATGTTTTTAATCTTATCTTATCTAATACATATTCATTATAGGCAAGTGATTCATCGTCATCATGGTAT
The DNA here is from genome assembly GCA_951394255.1 of Polyploca ridens. Classification (NCBI taxonomy): domain Eukaryota; kingdom Metazoa; phylum Arthropoda; class Insecta; order Lepidoptera; family Drepanidae; genus Polyploca; species Polyploca ridens. Next base: position 8,266,417 of record OX596248.1, read on the forward strand.
TCCATGATGTCAGGGACCACTTACGCTTATCAATCGCTAACAAGAATTAAATGAAACAAAAATTAAATGTAAAATAACTTTAAAAAGAAAAGTGAAAGAGAATTTATTAGAGAAGCAGTCTAGTTACTTAAGAAATAAATGATATATTATGTTTATTTCTTAAGTAACTAGACTAGACTAGAATAATATAGGTATAATGCATGTGATTGTTAATAAAGTAAATAATGTACGTACAAAACCAAAATTGTGAAAGAGTGCACGCCTACAAACTACAATAGTAGTTTGGCGACTATTAAATAAGCAAAACATGTAAGGTTTTTTGGAAATAAAAAAAAAAAAAAAAAAAAAAGAACAATGGAATATATTCTCGTAGTATCTTAGACGGCATTTCAGTCAATCTTTCTTTTACCAGAGACGATAAGAGTCAGGTTAAAAATTCTTTCTTTGGCACCCTATAGAACAAAACTGTTTCATCGTGCTCAACCTCCCTTTAGACGATATTTTGTCTGTCTCATCAGTAGTTATATAGTCTTTAGTTACAACTAATTGTAAGTAGGCGAACAAGCGTCTGGCCTGCCTGGTCATCGGGGCATCCATGCTTGACTGGACTAACGTGGGATCGACCCGACGAAAAACACGGTTATTTTATTTGTGCTCGCTTTTGAAGTAGAATAAAAAAAGCTGCCAAGTGCGAGTAGGTCTCGTACACATACGTACATATTGTACGTGGAACAAGACTGTATGAGAATCCGGAGGAAGAGATCACGTGTGGGGTTCCACAGGGGTCGGTGTTGAGCCCGTTGCTGTGGAACCTAGTGTACGATGCGGTTCTGCGTGTCAATCTCCCCGCTGGCGTAAATGTCGTTTGCTATGCAGACGACACGTTGGTATGGTCGCCAGTGTCGACTAAACGGGGCCTTTGGGTTTGCGGGCAATCAGAGCGGGGGCTCTGTGCGCCCAGAAGCGACCCCAAGGAGGACGATAGGTCGACGTTGGCACGACTCATCGTGCGATAGCACAGCGAGGGTGCTGGGGGAGGTGTCAGACTTCCCCCGGGACGAGCTATCTAAGCGCCACGCTTGTAGGGGTGAGTAGGTACGCGTTCAACTCGAGAGCCCGCCCCCCTCTCTATAGCGCAGGTGGCGACCACCGTGAGGTTTTAGTGGCCGCTCCCCCCAGGGCGAGCGGGTATCCTATGAGGATTTCCACAAGCAAAAAAAAAGGTCTCGTACACCGGCTCCATAAAGACGTTCCTTGTATGGAGGCCCTTTTTGTTATTATTTGTTGTTATAGCGGCACTAGAAATACATATTCTGTGACAATTTCGAAAGTCTACCTATTGCATCTCATGAGATACAGTCCAAACTGACTAAAACAGACGGACGGACGGATGGGCGGTCAGCGGAGGCTTCGTAACGGGTATCGTTGGCACCCTTTAGGTACGGAACTCTAAAAAGGTTTTGAATTATCCTGTTTTTTTTCTATTGTTATTAAGTTCAGACAAGTACCTTCATTAGGTACATTTATATCAACAAATGAATAATTTCATAAGAAGTAAGGTGAATTAATTAAAAATATCGACTTTTGAAATGATTTTAATAACTTAAACTAATATCACAAATTGGTTCGTTTTTATTATTTTATTTAGACATACATAACTTAACAATAATTAACATGTACTACAAGTATGTATTATATGTATGAAGACAAAAGAAAATGAGCCATTTACATATATAACTAAGTTCCATATTATAGTCTAGGTCATTACGAGCAATCAGAGCTGCTTAGAGCTGACGAAGAGATAGCTACTGTAGCGACATCTATCAGCCATCTATCAGTAACACTGAGATAGTTCACACACTGAAAGATAGATGGCGTGGCGCCACATTATCAGGCCAGTCTCACTCCCATGTTTAGGTAAGATTTCGCGCCAACGGTCTACCGGACAAACGCTAGTCGGTTGCAACGCGCCCGCAGCGAAAGACGCGTGTGGGTAAATACCTACGTACTTATATAAAGTGTTTATTATTCTTATTTTAATACTATTTTGTGTTGGTATCGTTGTTTTCATAGTACTAGTTGTTTGTTGTTGTTTCAATGTATTGTCCTAATGTCCTGTCTGACTTTATTAAGGTCGGCAAGATCTAATAGGCCCGTTTTGATAGCATACCAGTGTGTCAAAAAGAGACGAGACCAGAAGAGACACCCTCTTATCTAAACGGGCCACTGAGACCTCAACAACTCATGTGACTTATTTTTAACCGACTTCAAAAAAAGGACTTTTTTATGCGTGTTCGCGGATAACTTCGTCGTTTATGAACCGATATTGATTTTTTTTTAGAAACTGTTTGTAGTTCCAGAATAGAGAGTGTTCCCTCTTCAAATATACAAACAAACCAATGTTACGTTTTTATAATACTAGTATTATTATACACTAATGAATAAACATTAGTGTAGATTTTACTTCTACCTTTTTAGAATAACTAAGATTTAACAAACCACTATTTCAAAAATCAGTAGAATAATATTCAGAAAAATTTTACAATTCTAATTGTTATTACTTACTCAGTATATCCTTTTTTAAATAATTCTTTAACTTAATTATTTTTTATATAACAAACTTGAAGATTATTAATAACAAACGTTGTGAATTTCGGCTGACGGCCCTGGACTAGGTAGTCGTGCCGTTTCTTGTCCCGTCGTCAGTTATTCCAGATTTTATATGCATGTATGTTACTAAAACCCTTCCCCAAAATAGTTGTATTTAGTTTCGTAGACAGAATACACATTCAGTATACAAAGTATCAGTATAGGCCTAAAACTTAGATTAAAATAAACAGACATTTAAAAATAACTTTCTGCTCTAATACTAGTTAGCTAGGATATTTAAAATGTCATTATTCACGAAAGGAGAATAGTAATAGGTACATACATAACCGATAAGGAAATATTGAAAATTCATAATACGTCATTAGACAACCCTACCGTAAGACGTGCCGCGTCATACAGGATAGAGTTATACGATAGAAAGAGAGGGAAGTTGTAGGTGAATATAATTTTAGGTGCGCAGCGCTGCGCGAGCTGGATTGCGCCTTATTACGTCGTTCCAAAAGTCGCTTTTTATTTAAATGTCGTTTTCGAAGTGGGTTTTCTGTACGTAGTACTATTGAATATTCTGTGACATTATCCTACATCCTGCATCGCGCTTAAGAAGTTTTCTCGAAAATCTACATATATACAACTGTCCGACATGTACAGTTGGACCGCGGTCCCTGCGGCACGTTGACCCAGCCTGGCAGAAAATCTTCCCTCTTAAATGGAGGTGTCATCCACCTTGCACCTCCATAGGTACTAAGCTATCATCTCTTCGTCAGCTCCAACTTAGTACCACTTGATAGTGACGTTGAATGCCCCGACGAGGGTCAGCTGTTTGAATCTTACGATGAGTTTGAAGCTAGTAGTACTGTGTTTTTAATATTCTCAAATTATAATACTTTTAAATAATACATATCTGGATGACTACATAGAAATTTCTTATCATATTGTCTGTCTCGAAAACATCAAGATAGCTTTAATTAAATAACTGATAATATACCATATTTCAACTACTTAAAGTCTACTTTGGGTCAGTTTATACTGTGATAAAATTACTTCACGCAACGTGTGCCAAAGTGGATCTTACTTGTTGGGTAAAATCCACTGTTCATTCGGATGACTTGCGATATATGTTTTGGAGTTAGACTGCTTATTAGTAAGGAATGTAATTTAAGGATAGTTTATAGATAATACAACCTTATATTATTTATATTACAATTTTAGTTCCGTTGTCTCAATAATCCAACTTTTTATTAATTTGCTTGAGTGTATAATGGAGATGATATTGTAATATAGTCCACCGAGCGGGGGACAACCACATAATGGTCTAATTTAGGCAGGTAAAGTGCCTAAGTTAGACCATTATGTGGTGACATAGAGTTAGTGTCGTTTCCTGAGCACGTGCAATAGTATGTATTATTAGTCACAGTCAAAGCTATTTATCCAATTTAGGCCCTAGTAGGGCACTTATGAAGGTCAAAGCTACTGAAGTTACCACCAGTTCGTAAGTCGGCCTTCAACTAAGAAGATAAAAAGTAAGTAAATCTAGGTTGTTGTATGGTAGGTTAACGCGCACGTGGTGATTGGATAATTTAGTATCCGTTTATACTCAAGATACCAATGTAAGTAAAAAACAGAAAATGCAGGTATAACAATAATGTCAAGAAGCAACAATGACCCCTCAGAAAACTTGTAAGTAGCGGAAATACTTGTAAATATGTTTAAAAGTTGGACTACAGAGACGATAAACTTGAAAATACTTATAGCCTTAATCATAAAACGCTGTATAAACGAACCCTTATTAATCGACCGCCTTTTTGTCATTGTAAAAATAAAAAAAAACTAATTATGACCTTACCTGGTGCCATATACACAGTGCATTTTTTTATCGGGTACCTACTAAAGAATTTTTGTCAAAAACAACAAAATCTTCAATTCGTGATCTTCGATTTGTTTCTTGTGTCATGATTTGTAATCGTTTTGTAAAAGATTATTAATTTAATTAATATTTTGTGTAATATTTTATATTGTTAAAGTGGTAACACTAATGCTTGCACGTGATTGGCTATCGCAAAGCCACCAATCATGTTTGAGCATAGTCTACCAATGAGGAATGAGCCAACAACTTTAGAGTTTAGGCGGTTTCATCCGTTGAGTCGGATGATCATTACTGTTGGAGATTTTGAGCTGACAACTACTAGTCTAAAGTTATGTAATGTGTACGTTAATGAGTTAATTGTATATGTGTGTAAAATCGAATATACATCTGCAGTTATTTGAATCATTAAAACTCAGAAGTGGCAGGTAGTACCTACGTCATCTACAGTCTAACAAGGTATGTAAAATCACTTTATACTGTATTATAAAAGTTTTAAATAATACTCTGTGTCCATTTGCCACGCCATTTCGTACGTCCATTTGTTTGTTGTTATTATAATTATTACATTGCATCAATAAAATAAAACTAGACAGTTAAACTGGGTTAACATTTGGTCAGGTACTCCATGACAATGTTAGCCTGGTACGTTTCTGAAAATATCTTGACTGAGGCTACCCTCGGGTAGATATTTTCATGTGACGGTATGCTGCTAGTTTAATCCGTGCTCATTATGGATAGTCATTTGCAATGCTACTGTGACATTATACTTAGCGGTTAAACTGGGTTAACATTTGGTCAGGTACTCCATGACAATGTTAGCCTGGTACGTTGCTGAAAATATCTTGACTGGGGCTACCCTCGGGCAGATATTTTCATACGACGGTATGCATTTGCCACGCCATTTCGTACGTCAATTTGTTTGTTGTTATTATAATTATTACATTGCATCAATAAAATAAACTGGGTTAACATTTGGTCAGGTACTCCATGACAATGTTAGTCTGGTACGTTGCTGGCAGTATTTGTACAGGGCTACTCTCTGGCAGATATTTTCATGCAGCGGTATGCTTCTAGTGTTATATGTGCTGGTTCGTTTTTGGATTGTCACTTGATTAAGGCAGCCCTTTGTACTGCTAAATTGCTGCTTACGGTATCTCATCAAGACTAATTTAATTGTGCCGTTCTGCAATAACACGTAAATTGCATAACTAGCATTAAATGTAGCAATTTAAATCAGAATGATATTGATAATTTGTTAGTATCAAGGCGTGGCAGAAGGACGAAGCTCCTTAAGAAGGCAATTTTATAAACTTAATTTTTTATTGTATCGTGTGTTGTAAAAATACATTTTGTTTTCGTAAGCACAATAGTTACTTAATACCCCCTACGTATTACTCAAAATCTAAAAATCAAAATCAAACAGTCATTCATTCAGTTTAGGCTCTGGCACACAGTTGAATTTACCACCGGTTCGGACTATTGCTAATTATTCTCCAAAACCAGTTAGTTGGGGTGGGGGGCTATCGGAACTATGTACGTTCCGTCTATAATACCAACGCTGGCTTTGTCACGAGGAGCTATGTATGCTGCTCAAAAGAGGCTATGTATGCCCATCGGAACTATGTATGTTTCATCCACTGTGTCGAGGCTGGCTTGGTCATGCAGGAACTATGTACGTTCCTCAAAATAGGCTATGTATGCCCACCGGAACTATGTACGTTCCGTCTATAATACCAACGCTGGCTTAGTCACGAGTAGCTATGTATGCTGCTCAAAAGAGGCTATGTATGCCCATCGGAACTATGTATGTTTCATCCACTGTGTCGAGGCTGGCTTGGTCATGCAGGAGCTATGTACGTTCCTCAAAATAGGCTATGTATGCCCACCGGAACTATGTACGTTCCGTCTATAATACCAACGCTGGCTTAGTCACGAGTAGCTATGTATGCTGCTCAAAAGAGGCTAAGTATGCCCATCGGAACTATGTATGTTTCATCCAGTGTCGAGGCTGACTTGGTCATGCAGGAGCTATGTACGTTCCTCAAAAGAGGCTATGTTTGCCCACCGGAACTATGTACGTTCCATCTATAATACCAACGCTGGCTTAGTCACGAGTAGCTATGTATGCTGCTCAAAATTCAAAAAAATTCAAAATTCAAAATCATTTATTCAAATAGACCTTCGCAGGCACTTATGAAAAGTCTGACTCTAATACTCTAATACCGGTTCGGAAGGTTGCATTTGCTGAGAAGAGCCGGCAATAAACTCAGCAATTACTCTTTTCAAAACAAGCTTAGATTCATTACATAATATTTACATTCTAATCGCACTGACAACAATTGCGTGCCCCGGCGAGGCGGCAAAGACTACAAAGTAGACTGAATCTATATTTAATAAGTAAATAAATAAATGACAAACTTAAGCAGACCAGCCCCCACAAGCAGCACCTGTTCACAAGTATGACGCGTGTGGCAGCCATCGCCCTCCTCGCCATATTGGAGGGAAGTGAGCGACCCGTCACACGACGCCGCCGCAAGCAAAGACCTTAAAGTGAGCATGACTTACTTAAGTCTGCCTTAGAAATAAAAAAAAAATACTAAAGGGAAGCTACTAAACACACAATTTGTTATCACTGTGGCTATTTACAACTTTAGATTAAATATCATTTATATGGAATAGAATATAACAATTAGACAGACATAAATCGATGAATTTATATCAAAACAAATAAACGAACATTGAATTGAATTAATTGTAATAAGTAATTATCTGTAACCTAAAAAACATACCTTATAATAAATAATAATAACATAGGTACTTTGAATTAAAATGGACCTTGAACTAGCTGCTAAGTGAAGCAGGTGCAGAGAGAAGCTACTTCCATACATCCTTGTCGTCAATATAGTGAGACACTTTATAATAGGCCCTACTCAACAACCGCTTTTTTGATATGTTCCTTAAATTTAAAAAAGGACATACTGGTCACGCTATGAGGAATTTTATTGTAAAATTGGATACAATTCCCAAGATACTTTAGCTAATCTAAATCTAGGCACAGTTATTTTGTCTTTATTTCTAGTGTTTCTATCATGATAATCACTATTGACTGGAAACAAATTAATGTTTTCACGAACATACATAATATTTTCAAAAATGTACTGAGAGGGCAAAGTTAATATATTAATGTCCGGAAATACCTTTCTCAGAGACTCGCGAGAACCCAAACAGTAGATGGCACAATTGCCCTTTTTTGTAATACAAAAATTGATTCCAAGTCTGCGGCAGAGCCCCACAGCAAAAGACCATAAGACATAAGACTATGAAAATATGCAAAATAAATTAATCTGGCTGTATTAATGTCCGTCAGTTGCCTTATTTTACTGACTGCAAAAGCAGCGGAGCTCAGTTTACCACCTAAGGCTTCCAGGTGAGCACCCCACTGCAATCTACAGTCTATGGTCAGACCAAGAAAAACAGTCTTATCTACTACATTAAGTTTACTACCGTCCACAATAACATTGGTATCAACTTTTGGTACATTTGGTAATGAAAATCTTATACATTTAGTTTTTTTTAGAATTTAGCATTAGATTGTTGGCAGCAAACCATTGAGACACAGTTTCCAGAGCGTGGTTAACTTTTAAAAGGTCTTTGTCTTTTCTATCTACTTTAAATATCAGAGACGTATCATCTGCAAACAAAACGACATCTGATAGTTCTTTCACCATGTAGGGTAGGTCATTTATGTAAACTAGAAACAGAAATGGGCCTAAAATCGAACCTTGAGGTACGCCTAATTTGACTAAGGAGCCCGATGACACACTACCATTGATTCCTACTTTTTGTTGGCGCCCTGAAAGATAGGAAACCACAAGATCGAGAGCCACTCCGCGAATTCCGTATAACTTATATTTAAGAGCTAGCGTTTGGTGATCTACGCAATCAAATGCCTTGGAGAGATCACAAAAAATACCAATAGCATCGTGTGAGCACTCCCAGGCCTGAAAAATATGCTCAATAAGTTTAGCTCCCGCATCCGTAGTGGACTTACCTCTTGTAAAACCGAACTGATCATCATGGAGTATCTTGTGTTTATTAAAATGCCTTAACATTTGGTTTAGCACAATCTTTTCAAAAATCTTACTTAATGCAGGAAGTACTGAGACAGGTCTGTAATCTGAGGGATTGTTTTTACATCCCGATTTAAAGATTGGAACAATTTTGCTGTATTTCATTAAGTCAGGAAAGTTGCCCTGTTCGAGACATTGGTTAAAGATTAGGGCTAAAATAGGGGCAATATTGAGAATAATCGACTGTATAACCTTAACTGACAAACCCCATAAGTCTTCCGTATTTTTCATATTTAGTGACTTGAAAGCCGTGATAATGTCATATTCATTAACCTGGGTGAAAGTCTGGAATGTTTTGTTGAAAAGTCTTATGTAAAATCGATTCTGCTAACGTGGAAGACGAAGCAAGATTTTTAGTAGCCTCCATAGGTATATTTGAGAAAGAAGTTTCAAAAGCAGATGCTACTTCTAATTTATCTGAGATTAATTTATCATTGATTTTAAGAGAAAAAGTATTATCTTTGATTTTATTTTTACCAGTCTCTGTATTAATAATCTGCCATACTGTTTTAATTTTATTATTAGAACTATTTACCCTGTTGCCTATATAGATGGCCTTTGCTCGAATACAAACCTGTTTAAATAGCTTGGAATAGTTTCTAACATATGTATGAAAGTTTTCATTACTATTGTAAGATCTCTGATAGTAAAGATCATACATGTTATCCCTACTCTTCCTGATTCCTTTAGTTGCCCAGTTACAGAATTGAAGTTTATTAATTACTTTCTTAGTTTTGATTGGACAAGATACATTAAATTCGTTGCAAATATCTATAAATATTTTTTCATAGTTTACATTTGGATCATCAGAAGTATAAGTAGTGTTACTAATTTTATATTCCATATTGACGCTGAAATTATTTAATCTCGTTTCATTAACTGACCTAAATGTTTTCGTTACGGATGAACTAAGTTTTTTACCCGGAAACTTTACTAATTGAGCCAAATTATCCGAACAGACGCCACTTATTATTGACTTCTCTAAAACGTTACAGTTAGTTATTATGTTATCAATACAAGAGGAAGTAGTAGCTGTCACTCTCGTGGGCTCATTAAATAGAAGAGTCATATTAAATGATTTAAATAACGTAATAAAATTATTTCTATCTAATGAGGGTATTAGGATGTCAATATTAAAGTCACCACAAATAATTACTGACTTATTACACTTTGATAATTTACTAAGTATTTGTTCCATTATGGAACAAAACAAAGAAAAATTTGACGCAGGAGGTCTATACACACATAAAATGATGGAGCTTTCAATCTCTGCACATGCCACCTCGCATACGCGTTCCACAGAATGACAAGTAATATCAGTACGATTCTTATATTTTATATTATTATTTAGCAAAATGAGGGTGCCGCCACCCTGAGCAGTCACTTTGTTGTACGCGCTGGCAAGAGTAAAGTTATTTACAGTAAAAAGCATTCTGTTTGGTTTTAGCCACGTTTCTGTAAAACATAATATATCGATTCTGATTTCATCACATAATAATTCAACGTCAAGTATTTTGCCAGAGAAGCGATTAATATTCTGATGTAGTAAAGTAATGCCATGAGTATGCTTCTCTGTTGTCGGAGTTACAAGTTTACAAGTTACAAAAGAGGCTATGTATGCCCATCGGAGCTATGTATGTTCCATCTGTATAGTACTCATTCTGGTTAGGTCACGCGAGCTATGTACGCTCCTCAACAGAGGCTATGTATGTCCAACGGAGCTTTGTATGTTCCGAAAGTTAGTTTACTCAATACTCGATACTCAATCATTTATAGCAAAATGTGCATTTGATACTTAAATGTTATAGGTACATAAATACCCTATAATAGGGTGTTGCAATTTATATAGTTATTATTATTATCAATTATAAATTAAATATTTTAAGATCGGATTACAATATTCTAGTCAATTGTGCACACTTAGTCAACCCATTTACTTGATATTATTTGAATGCCGTTCATTATATTTGGTATTTAGTATATATCTTTAATGACTATACTTTTTGTTTCGAGGGAATGGGGTCGGATGACTAAAACCTCGCCGGTGACTCCATGCGGAAGCGAGGAAGAGCATGTTCTCCGTTTGCAAGAAGGCGCCCTCGTAAGATCCGTAAGAAAACCCCATATCAACATGGATTGTGGACGCGGTTCTGCCTGCGTTGCTGAACCCATCACCTACATTAGTAGACGCTCAGTTTGATGCGGCATCGGATCCAATAACGGAGGCATCTACGTACTAAGGACAGAAAGGGCCCAGTTGATCCAACCGACTCTCGACTGACTAATAATAATAGAACCGCTACTGAGGAACGAAAAACCCTATCTATATCTTTCATTCATAATGCTATATCTATGATTCTATGATTTCACTGCGTACACCGATTTAAGAAGTCACTCACTTCAGTATGTCCAAAATAATTGAAAAGGTTCAGACACACTTTTGGTTCCCTAAAATGCGCAATTTTGTAAAAATAAAAAACAATGGGTTCCGAATGTCATGATTTTAAGTTTTGGTTCTATAATTATAAAGATTTATTAACTTAATTTATTTAAATGTTGCGTTGATTCATTATTTTTATTTCATTATTACCGATTTGAAATAATTTATTTCAATGTGTTGTATTATTAAGTATTATATTTTTTTTGTTGTTATCCACGTAATATCATTAAGGTTAATGTAATTGTACTACAATTAATAATGTAATTACTTATTTTTAGTTTAATAGCTAATTAGATAATAATATTTTTAATTTATAATCAAGTGTTTCGAAGTATGTAACTTAACTTGTTTTATCTTTATATATGTATAAAACTCTACTGTACGTGTGTATGTCACTGAACTCCTCCTAAACGGCTGGACCGATTTGAATGATTTTTTTGTATGCGTTTGGGTGGTGCCGGGCTGATTTGTGAATCCCTGGATGGTTTAGATAGGGTAGGTTAGTGTAGGGTAGCACACACAGGGTAGTGTAGCACCACGCGAACGAAGTCGCGCCGGGCAGCTAGTTATTCATAATTATTAATTCGACTGATTGAGTTTTGTTTCCGTGCACCGGGAGGTTGCACTGTTACGGATGGCCGAATGTCATGATTTGTAATCGTTTTGTAAAAGATTATTAATTTAATTAATATTTTGTGTAATATTTTATATTGTTAAAGTGGTAACACTAATGCTTGCACGTGATTGGCTATCGCAAAGCCACCAATCATGTTTGAGCATAGTCTACCAATGAGGAATGAGCCAACGACTTTAGAGTTTAGGCGGTTTCATCCGTTGAGTCGGATGATCATTACTGTTGGAGATTTTGAGCTGACAACTACTAGTCTAAAGTTATGTAATGTGTACGTTAATGAGTTAATTGTATATGTGTGTAAAATAAATGAACATTATCGAATATACATCTGCAGTTATTTGAATCATTAAACTTTATTAAAATATGATCCTTATTTACGAGAAAATCAGATGTCAAAGGCGTTAAGTTTCTGCAGTAGGTACCTACTTTCAATATCATTAAAATTGATGTTTTATTAAGTTAGTTATAGTCAGATAAGGTACCTGCATGCCCCTCCACGTGGCGCTGAGATAGCCCGTCCCGGGGAAGTGTGATACCTCCCCCACCACCCTCGCAGTGCTATCGTAAGATAAGTCGTGACCAATCGTCGGGGCCGCTTCTGAGCATTCAGGGCCCTCGCCCCGATTGCCCACGACCCCCGTTTAGTCGCCTTCTACGACAGACAGGGGGCCGTAGCTGTGATTCTAAGCCCCAGCTACAGGGCAGGAAGGCCGACACGAGGCCCGGCCATACCTCGGCGGCGCGGGCTTCGTTTCCAGGCGGGATCGACAATCTCCCGATCCCGCTCAGCACCATTACGGTCTCACAGAAAGAGACTACAGCGTATCTCCGATCAGCATCGCCGACATGCCTGCAGGCAGGGAGAGATTACGTCTGATCACAAATATGAATCCTATGGCAAGCATTTACCCAATCTAATACGTAACGTAATTAATTAGATAGACAAATAGAGAGACCAATTTATTACAAATAAAGAGTATAAATAAGTCGTAGTTATTATTTATCTAACAATACGTAGTAACTAACGATTGCTAATCCCATAATAAAACAAACTAACAACAATAAGAGCTTTATCGCAGAACATTTCTAAATTAGACCCCGCAGCGCGACAACGTTTCGTAAAGAAAAACATTTTCGCGTTTCTTTTTAACATTGGAAGCCAAATAGGGGGAGAAGCACCAAACGGCCATTAATCAGATGTCAACACACATGTACCGCGTATTGAATGAGGCGTTTTCTGAACTTGCGTAAACCGCCTCAAAAGATAGTCCGCAAAGAGAAATGTGTCACTTTGACCTGATAGGGAATCTTTCAATTGTAGACGCCCATTATGTTCGTGAAATGTTTTGGCTATACAAAGTAAAATGTATTTGTAAGCGAAATATATTATTCTTTTTTATTTTCATTTCAGCGGTCCTTTTGTGCGTTGGAATAAACAGTTACATTTCAGGAATATGTCGAAAAATATATGAATGTGTTCCTTGCGTGATTTGTTAAGACTAATAAATCTAATAAGCATTTCGCATTTGTCATAATTTATGCAATCTAGGAAATTGGACACACACGTTACACAAACTGATAACCAGACAAACATTGTGCAACCTACTCTTAGATAAAACATAGATTTACATGTAATACAAAACTGCACCTAAATCTAAAGGAAATAAATCATAAGTCCGTCTACAAATTAGGAGAAGCCAAAGCTTTGAGGATAAACGGGAACGTGTGCGAGTAACGAGGCCGATTATTAACACGGATTTGTCAACTCACAATTGTTTTGTCGGATCTTGACATTCCCCTTCCGACAAAGGCACTTCCTGAAACATAGCTTCAAATTTCTGCTCTTATTGTTAAAAAAATATTGAACAATCTACCCTCCATTTACTACAATACAATACCCGAAACAAAAACAAATTGCTAAACGTAATTTTTATCAAAGCAATCCAATTTTTCATAGGCTTACAAGGCTTTCATGTAAACCGACACTACACTGATCAATTCAACCTACATCAAAGCAAGAGATACCTAACCGAAATAACTTTTTCAGTGGGATGGCAGGGTATCATCGAACAATTGACAAATGTCCAGGGCGGCTTTGTTTTTTTCCTACAAGACACGCACGATACAAAAACCTCATTTCATACTGCTATTGGATTCGATGAAAGGTATAAATGTATTATTCAGACATACAATGTGAAATACTTTTTAGACAATGTTATACAGAGATCAGTTATTTTCATGAGGCAGCTTCAATACAATTTTACAATTATTTAACAGAGTTTCAATGTTTGGAGTAGTTCTAATAAAACAATTTTAAACTTATGTATTTATTTAATAGTCATAAAAAATATTATTGGCCTTACTCATAAAACACTATGTAATTAAACACTGCTTAACTTGTCACATATTTATCGATCACCTTACTGTCATTATTTAAATATCCTGGGACATAAATAAATATCCTGGGACATTCGTCACACACGGTCATCTGATCCCAAACTAAGCAGAGCTTGTACTATGGAAACCAGATAACTGATATAATACATATACTACTTTTTGTTTGTAAATACATACTTAATATACATAATTACACCCAGACTCAGGACATACAAACATGTTCATGCACACAAATGCATGTCCTGTGTGGGAATCGAACCCACGAACCCACGTTTTATGAGTAAAACCGTATATCGCTAACTAATTTATGTGTGTTTAAAGTCAACAGTAGTTTTTCAATGTTTCTCAAGTTGCGCTCTCATCCATGAATGCAGTGGGGAAATCTTTCCGGGCGTCGAAAAAATTACGAATTCTACCCGAGGAAAAGCATTTCCTTGGAGAGCGCTCGAGTGTATTACTTACTGCGGTCATGGCTTAACCGTACCATTCGAGCCATGAGTCAATCCCTACGTACACGGAAGCATCCGGAAATAGCAATTTTACTATTTTTATGATGAAACTTAATTTTCTTATATATATAAGTTAACCCGTTGGTTCTCGCGAGGAACGCGCGTAAAATTAACAATTGATGTCATTGTTTTTTTTTACCGCGGGCAGCAACACGTACGACATAACGTAACAAAACTCCTAGAAAATCTATAAGTAACGTGGCAATCCAATAAACATCGTCAAGTTCCGAACACTAAACTTGATTACGTTGTTTTCGGTCAAAGTTGGTTAATCTCAATAGGCCAGTTTGAGTGGCCGTGTTGGGCGTCAATGAGGGCGATGTTTTTGTTCGTAATGAAGAGGGAAGCCGAAAGATTATTGAGAAACTTTTTCATTATCTGTAAAGGTGAACTTCAGTAAAGTAGGCCTGTTCTTTAACTATTATTAATCATGTCGGATAGCCAATAAATTATGATTGAAAAGTAATATTATTTGACCATATTTTATCATAATTTGGTCGCCTTTTATTTTGTAATCTGAGGATTGAAGTTCCAAAAAGCAACCACACGGCCACGCTGTATAAGACAGTTACATTTCATGATAAAATTCTATTTAAAAGATTGGCATAATGAAAAATAAATTCGTTGCCAATTTTATTTCATACGATATACAGATAAAAGAGATTTTATTTAATATCCGCCGAGATATTGCTTTTGATCGTTGATGTAATCAATTTTATTTTACAAATAAAAAATAAAATGGAAAATACTTTTTCATCGTTTGATGTTAAATAATTTGGCTTCATTCATTATTTACTTTTGTAGAATTTCCAAATAAATTGTTTAATAGCACAATTTATTTCTAAACCCTTTATATACTTTTCTATTTAAAATATTTATATAATCTGTGAGTTAATCCCAAGAGCTTTTCCATCACATAACATCACAACTAGAAAAATACCTTAGATTAACACAACAATTAAGAAAAAGGGGCGCAAATTTACTTTGCTACCACAGAATTGGCAACGTAAGTTCTTTAGCATGTAAAGAGATGTAAGGCTGGTATTCGAGGCTTGCGTGCCACATTATCAGCTGAGACAAGTGATGCTAACGAGCCTTTAAACACGGTTCGTTAGACAAGGTTGAGAGGGTACCTACCCACTGCGCACTGCGAGAGTCTAACTTTGCGTTTAGGGCTGTCAACTGACCGTAAATAATAGTCATTCAAATTTGAACATTGACCAGTCGTATTTAAAAGTAAGAAAATATATATATTTATATAAAGTGCGTATAATACAAAAAAACATATTTTTAAAAGTAAGTATCAAACAGTAATTAAAATAGCAACTTTGTAGTAGTTAATTTCAACTAAATATTAACAAAGGTAAAGGTAAAGGTTAGTAGGCTAATTATAATTGTGTAGGTACTGATAAGGTTTTAAGTTGCCAACCCTATGTCTGGTGCTAGTTTTCCAGGTACGGTTGGCATGATAAATGCACAGGATAAATGACTCTATGTTTGTATTGTCCGTGAGAGTAATGTGGTTTATGAGAATAATATTCAAATTTGTATATCTTCCCTAATAGTAATATTTATATAGTATGTATTGTATTAAAAGCATGTTGATCTCCGTAGTTCCAGCTACCTACTTATTTACACCCAAACAGACAAATAGACTCACTTACGCCTTAATTTCATACTAGCGACCAACCCCGGCTTGGTCCAAGTGGGATCTACATTTGGGTTTATTTAGTAGATTGTTTTATTTTTTATACCACTAAGGTGGCAAACAAGTAATTCATTGTTATTCCAGTAGCATATTAATAAAAACGGCCAAGAGCGATTCAGACTCGCACACGAAGGGGTAAAGACGTTCCTTGTATCTTGTAATTTTATTTCAATTATATTATTTTTTGTTACAGCAGCAATAGAAATATCTACACATTCTGTGAAAATTTCAACTGTCTACCTATTACGGTTCATGAGATACAGCTCACGGACAGATAGATGACCGGACAGACGCATGAACGAATGGACACGTTGGGTACGGAACCCTAAAAAGACTAACTACTGTATACTAAGATTTATTTGAAAGTTACTATACATCAGATATTTAGAAAGCGAGTATGCATCTTATGTTTAATATTCAGACAAAGCTTACAGCTTTGAACAATATACCTAAAGAAGAGATAAATCCTATAAGTTACAGAAAGCATTACATCTGGTTGTTACGTTAGGTTTGTTGGAGCCACACAAGCAAGTTGCGCACCCGCCGCCGCCGCCGTCGCCGCCCGTGCTAATAAACGTGAGCTGATGTAAAGACAGTCGTCAACAGACGCCTCGCTTTGTCTATTAAAACAAAAGAGATGGAAAGATTGTCATCTTAAGTTAAGTGTTCTCTGGAAATTAAATTTTAAGGCAATCCAAGTTGCCAAGTTTATTTAGGTTTCATCGTAATCCTCCCGTAAAGCTAACATAATACTTCAGTCTACAGCGAAAAATACGCGACTACCTAAAGCTACCTAAGTACATTCTCTCTGATTTCCTCAAAGAGCAAGGTTCAAATTAATTTTGTAGTTCTAGCAATACGTATTATTGATACAGTCCATCTGACCTTTCCGTTTCCATTTCCTGTATTACCCCTAAGTAAAAGTAATCCCGGTCGAAGAACCATTTCTATTATTAGGCCACTTTCATTATTGGTTCTTTGAAAACTATAAAAGGCTCTTCATTACGACACTTACACCTCCAATAAAACTACAGTTTCACCATTATAAGTGAAAGCCGCAAAATAAATTATTTTTTAAATGCAAAATTTATGTTCTGGTATACAAATCGGTCTAATGAATCGTAATCCTATTTTTATGGGTATTTTTATAAAAGAGAAAATATAAAACATATGTAAACCAGTACGTACGGTAGTAGAGTACTTCGCAGTACCTGTACTGAATACCGGTGTATTCCGGCATTCGTCCATGGTGCAGGGAACGTATTCACTTTGAGCACCGAAAGTGGTCAACCTTCGCCCACATACATCTGATCGGGTCCATAACGAGCCCTTTTTTTTTTTTTTTTTTTTTTCGTGGGGAAATCCTCATAGGATACCCGACCGCCCCGGGGGAAGCGGCCAGGTTATGCCGGACTTGTACCGGCTAAAACCCCACGGTGGTCGCCATATGCGCTGTAGAGGGGGGCGGGCTCTCGTGTTGAACGCGAACCTGCTCAGCCCTCCACGCGCGGCGCTAAGATAGCTCGTCCCGGGGGAAGTGTGATACCTCCCCCAGCACCCTCGCTGTGCTATCGCACGATGAGTCGTGACCACATCGACCCATCGTCCTCCTTGGGGTCGCTTCTGGGCGCACAGAGCCCCCGCCCTGATTGCCCACGACCCCAAAAGCCCCGTTTAGTCGCCTTTTACGACAGGCAGGGGGACACCGTAGCTGTTATTCTAAGCCCCAGCTACAGGGCAGCCATAACGAGCCCTACGCTAATAAAAAAAATATGCATAATCATAAATGTTGGTTAAAACCGATGAATGTTTGTGTAAATATAAATAAAATGAAGCAAATGTAAATAGCATTCGGAGTTCCCACGTCCGCGGCACCTAATTCATACAAACAAAATAAGACGGGACCCGACGTACTGAATATTATTTAAATTGGTCCAATTTTTGCGCCTACCGCTGAATGGAAACGTGACTCGTTTCAGAAACAATTTGTAAACAACATGGCGTTCGCATAACTTGATGTATCTCACGACTTCAGGAGAGAATGCTCAAAAGATAGAAAGCATACAAAATTATATTTCAAGTGTTTCTTTAAAAATTCTCCTTGTCCCACTCACTCAACTCTTATTCTTCCTGTCTAATTCAATGTTTCCCTGAGCTAGCACAGTTATTTTAACTTTTATGAGGGTTCGTATGTTACTGAATATTACCGTTTGCCGATGCTTTTATATTGTGAGTTCAGTACTATCGGTAGCAAATTATTTCTCCTCTACAAAGGCTTTATTCCTGTCTCGCATTCCCGTTTCGTTTTATTTATTTCCGGCACACTTCTCTCGAATGAATCGTGGAGAGAAAAACAGTTCTCAGAGCTTAGGCTAATCCTATTCGTGTAGCGCAACACGAGCTCACTTACTGAGAGATTTGCGGATATTGC
Source organism: Polyploca ridens (assembly GCA_951394255.1). Taxonomy (NCBI): domain Eukaryota; kingdom Metazoa; phylum Arthropoda; class Insecta; order Lepidoptera; family Drepanidae; genus Polyploca; species Polyploca ridens. Next base: position 8,285,140 of record OX596248.1, read on the forward strand.
CGGCCCGTGAATATCGCGTTGTTCCCCTGACTGCTACGGTGTCTAGTTCAGGCTTCTGTTTTAATCTCTTTATTGGGGAATATTATTTTTATTTACAACATATACAGGTCGTTGTTTTGGTCAGCGACGAGCGACTCAGGGTCGATAATACAAATGATACTGGTCCTAAAAAAAATACTTTATTTTTTTTTAATAATAAAAATAAAAATAAAAAATTTGAAAATCGTGTAATAAGCTAAAGTGTAGACACAATACTCAACGGGAGTACGAGGAAGTAAAGGGGTGGGGCGATGGCGGCTTGCGCCTAGCTCTAGTCTGTGCACGTGCTGAGTAACTATACTTTGCGGTAATTTTATTTCAAATTGAATAAGGTTTTTCTCAACATATTTACAGTATTTCATGGAATTAAGTCCATTTTTGGGGAATATATATTTTGTACTACCGCTCCTGGGTCGCTTGTCGCCGACCAAAACAACACCCTGTATACAAAATACAATATAGGTATAAATAGAAAATTTCCTCGACGATGTCGGTGCTGCCATACGGCCAGATTCCCAGCAGGCTACCTCAATAAAGTAAAATATATCTTGAAAAACTTCTGAGACTTACAGTGGTGATGAAAGTAACTCAATTTTATTTAATTTTCATTTCATATAAGTAAGTAGTAAGAAAGAAAGTACAAAACTCGAGTCCGACCGAGTTCCTCGCGACACTCGAGATAAGTTTCGCCGCGGAATCTAGTTATACAGCTAAAACTAATTAAGCTTTATGTCCCACTTACTAAAGCTAACTAAAATAGCAAAGGTAATAACGGGGAATTTCAAACTTTAAGCTTGTTTGTAAATAAAATTAAATCGAATGAATACCCGTTTTCAGTGAGTTCTGTTAAATAAATAATTGTTATGCCAAAAGGTTGATAAATAGATAGGCCATATTTCTGATACTAAGTTTATGCACACCTATTGAAAATTTGACATACAATCTTGTCAAGCATAACTTTTGATGACATATCTTGCTTGCCATAGTCCAGTATAAAGAAAAACTAAACCAATATACGTAGAGAGCCCCATGACATACATAGCCGCGACCTACCTACATATGGAAACAATATTTCTATTTGTCCACTCAATACAGACAATATATTACGTGGGTAGCACTAGGATAGAACTGAGGACAAACAAAAACACACTCTGGTCTCGGACGAGCACTCCGCACTCCGGGTGCCCGGCTGATTGATGACTGCTCGCAGTTTTTTCCGATGACATTATCTATACAACGAAATCGTAAAATAAGTTTAATGGTGCGAATATATTTTATTCCATTCCATTCGGTTCACTTCGGATGTACTTTTTTGTAACGAATTATTTGTTCAAAAATCTGCAGACCAACTACCTTATATATAATCTCGAGGCCATTCAAACAAACTCAGTTTATAAATTAACAAAACTTATTTAGGTATTATTCCACAGACATACTTTTAATTTAAATTCATTGGAAAGTTTTAGAATATAAATGAGGGTGGATTTCTACTTTGACGAGTTGTAAAAGGTGTGCATCTGTCGTCTATTTACATAACCTTCGGTCCCAAAATCGTGGCGGCAAAAGCCCAGCTACCATTAGGCGGGAGTAACGGCGGATTTTACGATCGAGCGAAAGCCACATCCCTTTGTGCGATTCCGCGGCGGAAGGCGGATCCTGCGTCTTTATAAAAGCCTTCGACAAACATCCACGTAGCTATCGAATTCCCCCAACTTTTGTCAATCACGCTTTTCGACTAAGATAAGATTTTTAAATCGTCTTTGAGCACCGCTTCCCGGAGCTTTGTTCCTTCCCATGCTTCATTCTTATTTATGAGACGGAGGCCACCTCGGTAAACAGATGCTCTGTAGCCAGCCACTTCAGTTTTATTTTGTTCAGGTAAAAATGTGTTTTCAAAATAATTGCTTTAAACGAAAATGGCTTGACAAACACAGTAATATAGAAGATATCCAAGGTGCTAATCCGTTAGTCTTATAAAACAAACCACGCATCATTTTTAAATTTCCGGAAGATAGATAGATAGATAACTCTTTATTGTACACCAGAAAATCAATTAACAAAACAGTAGGAAAAGAACATAATATTAATAACTGTACAATGGGCGGTCTTATCGCTAAAGAGCGATCTCTTCCAGACAACCTTAGGATGGAGAGGAATTTATATACATTATAAGACGGTGGTGTCATTTTATGATAAGACATAAATAAGAAATCAATAAATAAATACGAATATGTACTTACATACATGACAAAAATATAACTAAAATACATATTAAAAATATATATTATGCAATTAAAATATAATTTACTCATATAAAAATACTGTACAAATAAATAAATACCAGTAAAAAATAAACTAAACTACTCAAAGTAAATTAAAACATACTTGACAATAAAAAAATAAATAAAATAAAAATATATTAACAGCTGTAAGAAGTTTACCCAGAAAGATATAATTTAATTTATAATTTTTAGATACTTAAGTCTTAGTACTTTTTAAGCTTTCGCGAACTAAATTCATTGTAATTATGTCTGTCTAATTGTTATATTCTATTCCATATAAATGTTATTTAATCTAAAGATGTAAATAGTCACAGTGATAACAAATTGTGTGTTTAGTAGTTTCCTTTTAATTATTTTTTTATTTCTAAGGCAGACTTAAGTAAGTCATGCTCACTTTAATATTCAGTCTACTTTGTAGTTTTGCCGCCGCGCCGGCAATTATTGTCAGTGCGATTAGAATGTAAATATTATGTAATGAATCTAAGCTTGTTTTGAAAAGAGTAATTGCTGAGTTTATTGCCGGCTCTTCTCAGCAAATGCAACCTTCTAAGCATCGTACCTGCAAGCTTCGTACCTGCGAAGGTCTATTTGAATAAATGATTTTGAATTGAATTTTTGAATTGAATAATATTAATATATCGGGTCCACTCGTGACCACGATCAATGCGACTTGATCGAAACGTCGAGGTTAGTCAAAATTAAATTTTGATAATCTGTGCGCGAATAGACCCGATACCAGTGGCGTGCATTCCATATAGGCAATTAAGCAATGCCTACCTCATAAGATTCAATAAAATAATATATTGATTCAATGAAACTACATAAACATTTTAAATAAAAATTCTAACCTAACATTCAATATAAAATTTCAAACTTTGCCGCGCAGGCACTCGCGAGTTTGTGCAACAAATTCACGCACACTTAAACGATTTCGGCATATGCATACACTCACACACACTTCTTTAGGATAATACGACGAAAGCATAAATCACGTTTTTGCTATGCGTAGCACACTGACATTTGACATTCGCGATTTATGGACCAAAAGTAACCTACTCTGATGTGACAATTGAAACCCATCCGAATTAAATAACTACATTTTACCAACGTTAGAGCAACTCAAATATAACTTCGCAATTTATTTGTATTGTTTTGTTTATGGTCTGGCTGGCAATGCATAGGGTTACCGTATTTCGCCAATAAATGATAATCGATAGATTCAAATCGAAGTGTCCGATATCGATTAAAAAAAAATATATAAAAGATTGATCCTTAGAAAATCAATATTTATTATATTATATTATGACATACAATATATTTCTTAGTTAATTAGTAGCAAAAAATATTAGAAAAATGCAGTGTTTATTCACTAATAATAATTAAACGAATATCGTTATTAAATTATAGTACTTACACTTTCGAGATTTTTAGAAAAACAACGATTTAGACGCTCTTCCATCGATTTCGGCATTGATGAGAGAGAAAGAGAGTAACTTGTGCTAATTTGCTCAAAAAAACTTAAATATTTAACATAACCCTGCAAAAAATATCGATTCGAAAATTCGCACCTGGCTAAAAAGGTGCCGCCATTCGAATTTATTATTCTGTTATCCTTGTATTTTGTTTTCTAATACGAAAAGTGTATGGAATGATACGGGATACGCTGACCTAAATAATTTTACAAATCTTGCCTAAAAACATAATAAATCTGAGAGTACGATTAATTTGCTCCATCTGCATAGTGATTTATTGCCTACCTCCTCCGAAAACCAATGCACGCCACTGCCCGATACATTAATATTACAATGATAAGATCAGTCTTTTTTTTAGATAGAAAAATTTGTATCTGAATTGTATTTTGAATATCTGGGACCAAGTATGCTATTTTAAATCCAAAATAACAATCTGACACGAACCCATTACAACTCCACTCCCATTGAGCCAATGTGTGTTGTCTACTAAATTCATAATGCTTTTCGATACCATTGATTTGGTCGCCTACCAAAACTGACAAATCTGTCAAATTTTACATCACTTGGAACACAACTGTAATAGCAGGTCTTGATGTAAATATTTTAATAAATACCTATAGCAGAAAAATAATAGTAGATTATTAACCAAGGGGATAAAGCAGTGTCTTCTATCGCGGGTGACGATTTAAATCGCGAGCGTAACGAAGGACTCGAGGTTTACTCCCGAGCGTAGCGAGGGTGTTAAAACTTAAATCACGAGCGAAGCGAGGGATTTAAGAGGAAAGGATGGCTGCATGAAATTTGAAAAATAGGTATTTAACAAATCTATTGCTGTCGCGCTGTTGCTGGGATATAAATGTATGAAAGACGATAGAGACAACAACAGCTTGGATCGATTATACCTATTTAAAATAGACGAAATCGCTATTTCGTAATCCCGAGTTTCCTCCTCCAATACTGGATCGTTTTTTTTAATTTTTTCAACAATATAATAAGAAGGGCTTTGGCTATGTCTGTCGGTTTTCCTTTTTCTTTTTATATTCGTCAAATTTGTTTGCTGGACGTCTGATAAGGGCAGTAAAAATGGTCAGTTTTTGTCATTTTAGAAGGCTCCTAATTCTTATAATAATTAATTTATGGAGAAAAACACAACCGAGAGACATACAGTGGTACCTACAGATTGCATGGTAAAATAATCATAGCTCTAGTGTCATTATCCAGAGAGGAAACTGAGGATTACGTTTGTATGGAACAAACGCCACCAGCGTTTCCTCTTAAGACGAGTCCTGAGTGTAGCGAGGGATTTAAGTTCACCTCAGACTAAGACAGCTTTATCACCGAGGAAAATACTCTACTTTTCGTACCATTTGCGAAAAAATTAACACAATAATAATATGAGATAAGCATTTATTATAAATAATGACAATTAAAAGTAAAAGTTAACATTCGAAACATTAGTCCAATTATTGATATAGAGAGTTACATTTTTGTTCGGTACATTTATTGTTGATGAGTTGATTTGCGTATTCCTTTTTCAAAAAGATGTATAATGCTTTATATACAAACTCAATGGTGTAAACACAGATGTAGTTCAGTATACATTTCGGTAAGTATTCCTTTAAATCACATTCTCCCCCTAGAGGATGAATGAAATTCAATACAATTTTCTTTCCCTGTTTTTAACAGTTTAAAAATGACTATATTCGCTTTTTGTGGCATAGAATTTCACTTTTTTGAGCAAGTGGTACGAAAACTTTATTTTTTTCATCAAAGATTGAATTCCAAATTTAAATAAATAAACGCCTAGTCGAGGTATCCGTTGGTCGTGACACATCGGTAGGAGAGGTCACAAACGACGGCGACACTGACAAATCGTTGCCGGCCTGTTCCCGACGATAAACGTTCGTGTCGCCGCCGCCACCGTGTCGTGGCCGGCATTAGCCGGCGCAACCGAATGACACCTGTCACACCATCAACCAATGAGAACTTACTCGCTCCCATTTGCAGTAATTTTATCATGAGCTTTTGATTATTATTTTATTTTTATACGATGAAGTCGGTAAACAAGTGTACGGCCCGCCTGATGGTAAGCGGTTACCGCAGCCATATGCACGCTTTCAAAACACGAGGCATCACTCACGCGTTACCGACCCTTCCACCAGCCATTACAGCGAGACATAGCGAGATGATAATATTTCTTTGTCGGCGTAGCATCGTGCGACCCACGAAATTTATACGAGCCGTGAGTACACCTATACGCATTCTAATAAATAACATATCTACTTATTGTTATTTCTAACTTAATCGAAACAAATACTGGCTACTAATACTTAATTTATATATTGCATAACAGATTGTTAAAACTTTCCACCGTCAGGCGGGTGGAAAGTTATATAGGCAAAAATATAATTAGTTTGCGAAAATTCATACTACCAGTATAAAACTCGGTTTATCTAATACTGTATAAGTTGTATACCTAACCTCTCTCACACTGCTAGAAAGCTAATTAAATGTGATCTCCATTTTGAAACGTGTTTACTTTTAGTAGGCGCAATCTCTCAGAGTACACTTGTAATATTAATAGAGTAAGTTTTACTATGACGACTGAAAATTAAGCGTGTAAAAGGGAAATTCTCATTTCACAAATACATTAATTATGAAGTAGGGTAATGGAGATACGGAAAATTTTGATTAATATTGTGATGAAATAATTTCTTATACGTACTTTCATTCATTTTCTTACTTTGTCATTATGAATAAATTATACCTATATTTATACGCAGGGACGGCCTATAGTGCAGGGTGTACGGCGCACGCAGGCGCAGGGTCTCAGGGGGCGCCGAGCGCCTCTCGCGACGCTTCCAAAAAGGACGCTTCGCGAGCGGCGCTCCATTTTTCACGGACCTACGATTTTTTTTTCACCGGGGCAGAAGTTGATAGTGGCAACCCTTCTCCAACGTTTATGAGAATTATGTTTTTGAAAAAAAAACTCCCAAAAAGTACGTATTTTTTTAACTGCTTTGCAGCGCAGCAGATTGTCGCTCGCCATCTAAACTTTTTTTTTGTATTACATTTAGATCACGCGCCTACTAGCCCCCTAGTAGGCGCCAGAGTATCGATTGCACACGGGTGCTGCATGGGCTAGAGCGCCGGCCCTGTTTATACAACAAAGAATTATCAATCACAACATTAAGGAGGCATGTTATGTAATAGCTATTAAAATGGCAACGGTATCCGCAGTAAATTAACTGGGGAAGTGGATTGGTGAAAGACCCCTTTTGCATTTGACATCCCCTCGCTAAGGGCTCAGCTCATTTTAACCACCCGCCACGGCCCCGTGGTGGCACCACCCGTAACATAATGTTCAACAAATTAAACGGCTAAGTGAATGTTAATTGTTCTTAAATAATATTTAACGTAAATAATAGTAAAAGTAAATAATAATAATAAGTCCAAGATAACTAAGTTATTATATTTTAATTGAAACTGTCTAATATTTATAAGGCACATCTATCTCTATTTATTCCGATTTACGGATCTATCTATTATACAGGCTGTTTTTTTTTTCTAGCCCGTGAGTGCAACTTCTGAACTACAGGTCTTAACAAACGCTGAAGGGAACCCCGAGCAAAATTTTTAAGAAAATAAAAATGCCATTAAAAAAATGAAAAAAAAAATGTGTTTTTTTTTTTTTTTTTTTTTTATTTTTGTTCTTTTTCTGCTTCTAACAAAATTATGTATGACAATCGAGCAACTTGAGAGCAAGATTGTCTTACATAATTGTGACGAAGAAGCAGAATATCGAAAAAAAATATTTTTTTTGAAAAAATTCAATATCTTAGAAAATACTAATTTTTTAAAATAAATTTTAATGGCATTTTAATTTTCTTCAAAATTCAGCTCGGGGTTCCTTTCATCGTTTTTCTCTAAGACCTGTAGTTCAGAAGTTGCCCACACTGGCTAGAAATAAAAATTCGCCCTGTATATAAAAATCAATTATGCTGTTCGTTAGTCTCGTAAAACTCAAAAACAGTTTTTTTTTGGTTTTTTTCGCTGTAATACACAGTGGTATATAAAAAAGGGAAATATTCAAATTAAAAAAAACATTTGTGGGTCTTTATTATGCGATTTACGAGTAGACGAATATTTATTATGTCAAAATGTTTAATGTGTAACTATTATTAATTATTATTGTGCCTAAGGTTTTCGAGAGAGAGCCATAACACAATTCTGTTGCTGTATCTCGTAACAGTGACTAGGACATCAACATACCAAATATTTAATTATTATAGGTTTTTTCCTATCGTTGTAAAGTTCAATTCAACGCTTAAATGTAATTTTATAAACATACCTCACAAATGATTATGTAAACATTTTGAAATAAGTATTTGTTTGTCACGGAGTTTAGAAAATTATAATCCATATACTTTAGAAAATCCATGTACCTAATCAAAGCCAGTAGGTACAGTACAGTAGGGTTCCATTCCATTATCCCCATTGGGTCTAAAACCAACAAATGCCCTAAAACGCAAATGCTAAACTCATCAATAAAAATAACAGTGGAATGTCATGCTTTAATTTTCTTGATTTGTCTTTTGTGTATAAAATTAATAGCGTTGATTTTCTTGGAATAAATTAATGATTGTCGCCTTGAAAAGGGTTTGGCGATTATTTCATAATCACAGCCAACCGGGTCAGCTGATAGCTGCCATTATATAAACGGCCAATCTAGTGGTTTAATTAAATTCCAAAATATAAACACTCTTACCCTTATTAAAAAGGAAAAAAATTCCCAGAGGCTACAGGTTTTGGTTTAAAAAAAACTAAAGTAACACATTTTTATTTTATGATAAATTTAGCCTCGTCCAAAGTCGTGTACCTAATAACAAACATTATTTCCATAATGAACAAAATGCTTAAAATGTATGAATAATGAATATTCACACAAATGTAAGTGAAAAATTCCTCATTCCGTGAAATGTTCAAGAGGTGGACCTTTTGGGTAACCTTTGCGACACTCGGAATACCTAACGTGCCTACGTTCCATAAAAGGGTATCCCAGTCAGTGGCTTTTAAACTTGGCATGTGCCGGGAGTTCACATGAACAGAATCGAATGTCGGAAGGTGGGATCCGAGGCCCACCCTTGTCAAATACTTTCAATCTATCACCGAAAGCTCAATGCTGACTCATACATTACCATATTATAAACTCCTTGCATTATCCTAGTAGGTACCTACTTACATATAAATTATTACGTAACAACTTAATCAGTCGATAGAATGATGAAAACAGTGCCTGGTTTTATTTTTTTCATTTGTAGTTACAGGTCACGCGTCCCATTTATGAGTCATCGTGTGAACAAAACTTACTAATTCAATCAAAGTTTTGTGATAAATTCTGTTACTTTAACTCAGGATAGTCATATTTATTCAATGAAATAGTTTCCACCGTGTCCGCTTTTAGTCCTCATCCTCCTTTTTCTAGCTCATCCTTTTAGGGTGAGCTAGAAAATGTACTTATAACTTAGTGGTAGAACAATAATTTGGGGACCGTCATTAATCCGAGTGGGCCTCGGCTCTCGCTCGCGTGACTCGTAAACAGACGCAATATAGGCTAATGTATCCGCGGAACGTTTTTAATATCGGCAATAACGCGTTATCTTCGAAGGCGTACCCACTTCACTCGCTCCACGGTTAATTCTCAACGTATAATTTGATAGCACACTTAAAATAAGCATATATTTGCTAGTTGAGACATAAACCTGGATTCCGGAGTTCATTGAGTAGTTGAGACTTGGTACAGTAAAGTTGTATTCATAATCCGTCAGCGACTTACCGCCCGGGCGCCGCACCGCCCGCCCTAAGACTAGTTACATAACTGAGAACCTACCATTTGTTACAACATATACTACCCCAAGTATTAGGTAAATAAATTAAATAAGTTTCCAATTTTTTTTTTTATATACGACTAAGTCGGTAAACAAGCTTACGGCCCGCCTGATGGTAAGCGGTTACCGTAGCCATATGGACGCTTGCAACACACGAAGCATCGCTCACGCGTTACCGACCTTTCCCCCTCCCCTATGAGCTCTGGCGAAAATTGAAATAGCGGAAATTGAAATACACATTTTGTGAAAATTCTAACTGTCGGCCTATTACGGTTCATGAGATACAGCCCATTGACAGACAGACGGATGGATAGACGGACGGACAGCGGAGGCTTAGATCATAATTGAAATGATATTTCATGTTGTGGATTAAAACCATATAGAAATACAGTATTTTAACAGTAAAATCACGTCTGCAATCTCACGTAAATCAGCGAAATCGGCAACATTGCCAAATTAAAACGAATACTACTCACCTTCTTATATTTGTAAAAGTTTGTAAGGAACACTTTAATTTAATAAGCCAACAGAAGGCTACAACATACAATTTTCCAATACGTATTATTACGTATTCATAAAAGTGTACCTTTTTCTTTAGAGCTCAGTATGCGCTTTGACGCGAAGCAAATTTCACAGAAACGGGAAACAAATTTTCATAACAAACGTGTACGGAAGGCTACTCTCGGTCAGTGATTGATTGATTGCATTGCGAAGGCTTTTCGGGAGTTTATTCTGACCTTATTAGAAACAACGCCTTTGTTATAATACATATTTTAGGTAAACATCCGATATGGGTGCAGACAAAAACAAAACAGAATTTTGAATTGATTACTGGGTACTGATTAAAAGTAAACATATTTTTATTCAATCTCCCGTGGCCCTTTTTTACATGAACTGGATGATTTCGCATGGTAAAACGATTAACACATACACGATTGATGAAATCATTGAAAACAACGTTTCTTTATATCGAGCAATTGGAATCTCACCTACTGAAATTAAATGAAACAATATCATTTCAAAATGAGCTTTACGGCGCGTGTAGGTATGGCTAAACTCTAATAATATTTGTACATGAAATATGTATCTGACAGAATTAATGATACAAAAGATACCTGCAAGCATTATGGAAATGAAAACGTAAACAAACAAATCACGAATCAACAAACCTTTTTGCTATTCCAGCTGAAAGAATCTCAAGCATCAATAAATTATATGAAAACCTTTCTGTTACCTCCTACCTCGTAACCTCATTTTGCGCTGACTTAGATAATGGCCTGACGATACCACCTACCTACTTTAAAACTTTTTTATTACATTTTGTGACTTGAATATTTATTACCCTGTTCCACATGAAATGTAAACAAGAGAATAAAACAGGTCCAGGGTTGTAACATCTTTTATTTATTCACACTTACTGTCGTAAAAGAAAGATTTAGTGGCAGTCACGGAATGCGCGAGATATGATAGTCATCAAGAGAAGATTCGACTCCTAGCAAAGTCTATAAAAAACACAATTTTTTTTTTTCATTACCTTGTTTACTCAAACATATTTTGAGACTATTTACACCACCTGTTGTTACAATAATCATGAGTAAAGAAAGATGACAACAATAACAGTTTAGCGCTCCTTAAAGCAAGTAATGGAACTGCAAAAGCCATTCCTAGCTGTAAAGAGCACTCCGTAAAATTTAATGTTCTAGAAAATAATAATGCGATACAGATTTTTACTCCTTTTTTAGTTTCGTTCTGATATTCAAAGAGCAAAAAGGAGCCTTATTTCCGTCACTCTATCAATTTGCTATTTGTCTGCTTGTCTCTCCGTATGTCACGAGTATATAGCTCGTAAATAAAGGGACTGATACAGACCAGAAAATTGGATATAATGTTGGAATAAGAAAATATTTCTCAGGAAAACGAGTACCTACCTAAATCTTTTGTTATTACAATTATAGTATATTAAAAAAGCTAAATTCTTTGTTTCACACACACCACATTTTGTTTTACGAGCAAGTGGGGCCCAAACTTTATATTTATTTAACAACGCTTAATAACGCATTTATATGAAAGTGTATAACATATTTATTTTAAAAGATCAAAGAAAAAGCCCTGATCTTTTAATAAATATTTTTTACTATACGTTTACCGCTTGTATTATTTTAATTAAACATCTGCCGACTTTCTTAATAAATTATGGTTTCAATACTCGTAAATTGCACGTCAAAAAATACTGCAGACGCAGTGCGCTAACATTTGCATTCACATTAGAATATTTGTGGTAATACCCTTCACTGTTAATTCGCAGACAAATTTCGAATTCCCCGACGAAACGGGCAATTCAGTGTCGAATTTGTAATTAACTTGATCAAAACACGTTAATGAAAATTGCCATGATGGAAATTCCTTTCAGAGTCGCGCGAAACGTTTCAAATGCGAATGATTTTCCTATTTATATAACCAATAAAATTACCTTGTAGGTCGTAAGTACATATACTACCGTTATACCTATATCAAGTTTTTGTAACGATTTACTAAATAGGGGTAGATTTATGTATTTCCATTAAAGTACAGCTCGACCAAGAGTTCCCATTTCATAGGTTTTAGATGCTGTTGACGAACAATAAAATAAATTGTTCGAAAATCGAACTGGCCACCACGAGTAGATCACACATAAAAAGAAAATGGCGCGATTCTAAAGAATGTATAACAAAAGACAGTGTTTGGTTATCTCGCAGAGGGTATGAAAGGTAGAGTCACCTCGAGGATAAAGCCTATCTTCGTCTTAGGCGGCTTGAACCCCTCGCTTCACTCCGGACTCTACATCAATTTATAATCCCTCGCTGCGCTCGGGAGTTAACCTCTAGAGTCCCTCGTTACGCTCAGGGTTCAATATGCCCGTGACGTAAGACACTGCTTTATTTCCTTGGTGCATATTTTACCATTTTTTACTTAATACAATACGTAGTTAGACACAATTACATTACACTAGTATTTTTTTAGAAAATCCCCATCAAAGTATCTCGATTGAGGTCATTATTGTAACGCAATTTCCGTAAAATATATGAAAAACTTTCACCGTTTTTTTCCCGGTAAGGTGTTCCTAAAATCCTCTATAATAATAGAAACGGATAAACTTGTGTAGATCCATTTATGAATTTGTCGCAGTAATCCAACTTTCCGGGCTTGAAGCGAACTAACAGGAAAAAGTTTTTAGCGAAAAAAATGTAGTACAAATTGCCACGTTCAACAGTAGTTATTACCCCATTAGAGTGAGCGACTGTGCTGCTACGGCTAAAGTAGCGGAGATTGAAGGAATAAATCTCACAAACTATGTTATACTGTGCATTGCCAGTCCGGACACCGTAATGATCATATTCACTGAAATTTAACATAGATTTTTTTTATCACTTGGCTCGCGGTTAAAAATATAACAATGACATCAATTGTTATAATAGGACGCGCGTCCCTCGCGAGAACCAACGGGTTAATAATGATAATAACGTTCTTTCAAATTGCGAGAGATTGTACTATTAGAACTTCGAGAGACAATTTCAAGGGGTACTTTGTAGTACCTACCCGCCTGGGTGACACCTGGGTAACACCCTCAAGTTGAAAATCTTTCGTCAAGCATGGAGGTACCTATAGCTGAAATATAAGCCATTTCCCTTCTAGGCTTTATGTATTTAGGTACTCCCACCGCACCGCCACCTTCGGTCAGATAATCTCTTATTATGATGGTATTGTGGCCTATCCTTACTAATCCTTGCTAATATTATAAATGCGAATGTGAGTTTGTTTCCTTGTTTGTTTGTTACGCTTTCACGCTTCAACTACTCAACGCCGATTACAATGAAATTTGGCATGCAGGTAGCCAGCCTATGGTATGGAGAAGGACATCGGCTACTTTTGATCCCGGGAACGCGGGTGAAGCCGCGGGGGGCAGCTAGTACATTAATAATTAAAAAAATAGTCTAATGAAAATAAACTCTAAATAATAGTCCTAGTCTTCTTCAATAAATAAAGTCCATGAACCGTTATACTCATGGCAACACAGTTCCACTTGATTTCAATGGCAAACGCACACTGCACACAAATTGTAGTCAGCAAGCAAGTTAGCGTAGGACATATCCAATTGATTATTTAGACCAAGCGCTTACGAATAGAACCGCTCTGACCGAGAATCTGTAAACAAATATTGAGACGTGATTGGATTTTCTCACAATTGGAAACTTAATGCTCCTCTAACCAAAATAACAAGCTAAGCAAAAGTTCCCATTTCGCAATGGTGCGTCCACGCTACGCCAACCGAGCTCGAATCGAGCCTCTATTCGTTCATTGCTCGCGATGTCAAGTGTGGACGTACACACATCAAATATATCAACTTTTGCTAGTGATCCCAACTTTTTTTGACTTGAAAGTCGTGGGCTAAAATTCTTTACCACCTTACAGTCTATAATCGCTGTCTGTTTCATAAGGTTGACCAGAAATAAAATGGTATTGATAGGCGTGGTTTGTATTTGCACGAAAAATAATTCAAAGAGGTGTTATATACAGGTTGTTGTTTTGGTCAGCGACAAGCGACTCAGGGTCGATAATACAAATGATACTGGTGCTAAAAAAAATATAAAAAAAATACTTTATTTTTTTAAATAATAAAAATAAAATTTTTTTTTTTTTAAAATCATGTAATAAGCTAAAGTGTAGACATAATACTCAACGGGAGTACGAGGGAGTAAAGGGGTGGGGCGATGGCGGCTTGTGCCTAGCTCTAGTCTGTGCACGTGCCTAGTAACCATACTTTGCGGTAATTTTATTTCAAATTGAATAAGGTATTTCTCATCATATGTACAGTATTTAATGGAATTAAGTCCATTTTTGGGGAATATATATTTTGTACTACCGCTCCTGGGTCGCTTGTCGCCGACCAAAACAACACCCTGTATATAAGAATTGATATAACACTAGATTACTACTAGTTCCTTCTACGCTTTGTGTGCTTACCACCTTCGGCCGCATCATCACTTACCATGGTGAGATTGCGGTCAAACACAGGCCTATAAATAGTAAAAAAAAAAAGATATAGTTTGCAAAAAACAAAACTGCCCTTTGCTGCAGGCATCGAACAATTGTTAACTTAATTAACCCATTGTTCCTCGATGGCTGCAGGATTAAACTTGCCATTATTTTATTATCTTTGTATTTTTATTGAGAATTTTATTTGCTTGCAAATGCGCGCTCGGTTCGCGTAGCGTGGACGCGCTGAATATAGCAGTGTTTTGTTTTTATAGGTTAAGGTATTGAAATTAGAACGAGTTCGTACAATCAAAATAGATTGTTGTTATTTCTTTCCAAGATGATGTTTTTTTATTAATTTGAAATTTGTAGGTTTCCGAAATAACGTCGTATGACACGCGTGTGCATTGATCATTACACTCTTGGCTTTCTTATCGCGTTCGTATCGTCTCGTCTATAATGACCAACTTTGCACACATGTATCACAATGTATCACAATTACTTTACTTAAATAAGCGTTTTAACTAATCATTTTCAGTCGCCTTCTAAGCTTTATACTTGATTTTGAACCATCATCACAAACCATGTTGAGATAGTTGTCAAATACAAGCCAATAAAACTGCGTTCCGTCTAAGCATTAGTTACGTCGTAAATATTTAGTAATCTGTGGCATTAGTTCTCTCTCTCTCTCTCTCAAAAAAGCGAACAACACACAGCTTGGATCTCATTTTTTTTATACCACTGGGGTGGCAAACAAGCATAGGGCCCGCCTGATGGTAAGCAGTTACCGTAGCCTATGGACGCTTGCAACACCAGGGGTATCACTCGCGCGTTGCCGACCCTAAAGAAACCTCTTCACACCCTTTTTGAAAAACCCCATGCTGTACTCCATTGGGAAAACCACGGCGGCGGCGGGGAGCTCATTCCACAGTCAGAGCGTCCGCGGAAGAAAACTCCTTATGTATTTCAATAACAAAATGTAGCGTGTTTACTCCTTTTCTCTGCATTTTTTCTTTCTTTTATTTGCAGAGTGTATAGCTTCAAATCCAGAGACATAAATGTTGTACCCATCTTTACAGTAAGATAATTAAGATAATAAATAACCAATCATTAATGCAAAAATAACTTTAATCACGTACTTCTTATCCAAAAGTCCCATAGACAATGGGGTGAAAATGGTTATAAGTACTTAGTGGCATAAAGCGTGCTTGCTTCCCCTATTTCTGGGTGACAATGCGGCAATGACATATTGCATATTATACGAAATAATGTTGCAATCAGTGCACATAAGTACTTCTTTTTATGAGTGACTGAAAACATTTATATAATTAATGAATCTATTCAAATTAAATAAACCTCAATAATTAAAATGATTTTGCGGTAAACGATTAAACCTAGTTAGTATACTAGCTCGAAATATCCCAATTTTTATTACCTTTAACATGTTTGCATTTGACGTACCTATTTATATTCATTTTGGGCTTTACGAAAGCTTAAATAACCATGTATACATTTGTATGTGTATAGCTATATAACTTCAAATAAATACGATAAATGATACCTACGTAGTTTTGCTAAGTCTATTTTAATTAATATTAATTACACCAGACGTTGTTTTGTTACATATAGATAGAGCTATTATAGTAGATATCTTAACTCGAATACTCGCTTATTGTCTTTGTTATTTCTGGCAATGTTCCAAAATCTATTTCTGCTATTCAGTTAGATACAATAATAGCTTGTTCACACAAATATAAACCTTTTGTCACTATTTATAAATAAAATATAAATATCATTTAAATAATAAAATCAGAGAGGTAGAGCGTAGCGTTTGTTGGCTCAAAGAGCAGCTTGACTGGGTAAGTACCCACCTTACATAATACCGCAGCCAAATAACTTTATGTTGTGTAAAGTTGTGTTCCTGCGCGTGAGTAAGGTCGCCAGAGCTCATTGGAGAGGGGAGAAAGATCGGTAACGCGTGAGTAATGCTTCATATGTTGTAACCGCTTACCATCAGGCGGGCCGTATGCTTTGTTTACCGACTTGGGCTTATAATTTTTTTTTATATCTAAATTTAATATTGAATAATTATAAACATGTCAAAGATCTTTTTCTTTGCGCATACGATAGGCTTACTGTATGGTGAAAGATATTATGAGTACTTGTAACAGAAATGCAATTAACTTCTCGATGTCCCAAGGTGACCTTTGGGACATCGAGAATTGACATTAAGACATTAAGGACACGTGAGATTGGTATCCTCACGTGTCCTTAATGTCCTCGGTGGAAGAGGAGATGCCAATCTTGTAGCTAATAGTAGGTATAAAAAAAAATGTAACCTTGCTGAGTTTCTTGCCTGTTCTTCTCAGTTGAAGGCCGACTTACGAACTGGTGGTAACTTCAGTAGCTTTGACCTTCATAAGTGCCCTACTAGGGCCTAAATTGAATAAATGGCTTTGACTTTGACTTTGACTTTGATACTCTGCTGAGATTATGCTTAGCTGCTAATCGCCTCATTTGCTTGTAAATATTAATCTGATTTATACCTTAATTACAGAACCTGGTATCTGATTGTTATCTACCTGGTATTATAAGCAGAGTATATCAACAATTCTCATCGAAGCAAACTATATCCACTACAATCCACAAAAGCACATACTATGGAACGTTATTCCGTAATTCCTTAAAATCATCTCTATTATGCCTACAAAGTCTATAGACTGAGAGCTGGTAGACAGTTTGAAGTGGCGATGGCGGTGGGAAAGTGTTTGAGGCACTGTGTGCAGTCTTCTAGTGATACCACTACCTAAATACGCAAAGAAGAAGAAAGAAGTTGCTTCGTTCTAAGTTATAACAATAATATAAGCCTTACCTACCTAAGTTGCGATAATATTACCCTTTGACGACCCAGTTGGCGCAGTTGGTTAAGGTTCGCCTTACGCGCCGCAGGTCGTGGGTTCGATTCCCACACAGGACATGCATTTGTGTGCAGTGTGCATGAACATGTCTGTATGTCCTGAGTCCGGGTGTAATTATGTATATTAAATATGTATTTACAAACAAAAAGTAGTATATGTATTATATCAGTTATCTGGTTTCCACAGTACAAGCTCTGCTTAGTTTGGGATCAGATGACCGTGTGTGAGGAATGTCCCAGGATATTTATGAATAGTATTGAGGATGAGCAATGATTAAAACATTAAGACGAGCTAAAAAATAAAAACACGTCCGCTCACTAGCGTATATTTTATCACACAAAGCCGACAATAGAAACAAAAAAATGACATCGAAAATCACACTGAAAATTTTAATAAAAAGCCAAAAAAGGTTAGCTCTACAGTTAGGTCGCCAACATGGCCCCCGACGGTGTGAAGCACCCAAAACTATTGGCCGGCGACCAGCAGTGCCACCTTTCGTGTGGGCCGACGCAGCACGCCCCCTTTGGTTGCGACATCTACAACTCTCACTATGCCATCCTTGCCTGGATATACTGCCACTATTCTTCCACGAGGCCAACAGGTTCTAGGAAGCGTCCCATCACCAATGAAAACTACATCACCAATCTTTAGTTGACCCATCTGTGGTACCTGTTCGCGTGGGGTAAGTGTAGGCAAATATTCCTTCACGAATCGCTGCCAGAAGTGATCGGCAAGTCTCTGGGCTTTCTTCCAGTCGGCACGCCTGTGAAGATCAGCGTCATCAAAAAGTTTTACCACCGGTTCGTAGCTAGAGTTTCCGATTAAAAAGGTGAATGGTGTGATTGTATGCTCCGAGTCTACGTCTACAGACACATGGGTGAGAGGTCTTGAATTTACAATACATTCGGCTTCAAGCAGCAGCGTGAGCAAAACCTCTTCTCTGGGTGACCGTTCTTTTAAAGTTACCGAAATTGCAGTCTTAATTGACCTCACCAACCGCTCCCAGCATCCTCCCATAAATGGTGCAGAGGGTGGTATAAATCGCCATTCAATTCTCTTGTTGGAGCAGAAGTCAAATAGATCCGGTAACATCTTCGCAGCACCAACAAAAGCAGTACCGTTATCGGAGTAAATGAAAGTTGGGGAACCTCTTCTTGCAATAAAACGCCGAATAGCCATTATGGCAGAATCTGAGGAAAGGTTCTGAACTACCTCGAGATGTACTGCTCTTACGGTCATACATGTGAATAGAGCTACCCACCTCTTCACAGTGCGTCTGAGAATGGTGACGTTCACAGGTCCGAAATAATCTAGACCCACGTGAGTAAATGGACGCTGATGATGTGCGAGTCTGGCATCTGGTAAATCTCCAATCGGTGGTGTTACAGGCTTTGCCTTACGATTACGGCAAAACTGACATTTCTGTGACATTGCTCTCACTGTTGGTCTCAGGCTGAGGATATAAAACCTTTGACGTAGCTCATTAACCACCAACTCATTATTTCCATGCGCAAATGTGACGTGGTAGTAGTGGATCAACAATCTGGTAATCTGATGCTTTCCGTCCAGTACTATCGGATGGGATTCTATGCTTCCAGCAGCGGCAGTACGCCCATCAAGACGAAGTAACTTATCTTCACCTAAACTGAGTGAAACATTTCTTAGCCTACTGTCACTCGAAACAGGACGTGCTGCTAGAACTGCATTAAACTCATCAGTAAATGACTCTAATTGAACCTTCTGAAATAAATAAACCTCTGCAACGTTGAGGTCTTGAACAGTTAGCAACGGAAAATTGGAATTGTCTCGAAGCGAATCGGAAGAAAATTTTGAATTTAGGCGTATAATTGACAGAAAAACTCTTATACACTGATGTATTCGAGCTGTAGCACGAAGTAATCGCAACCAACTACTAAAACGTTGGTGCTCCGCAACTACCGGTGAAGGTAATTGATGCAAATTGGCAACTAGGAGTCCCACCGATGCCGAATGACGTTTAAGCTCTTCAGTCACCGGAGGGATATTGCACGGTGGTTCAAGTGGCCATTCCGAGTATGGAGACAAAAGAAATGCTGGGCCAGTGAACCATCGTGACGACGTTGAAAAATCGTAACTATCCCGTGTAGCGTCGTCCGCGACATTTAAAGCTGTGGGAACATACCTCCAATTTTGAATATTGGTTGATTCTGCTATCTCACCAACCCGAAACGAAACGAAGGCTTTAAATGCACAGGCGTCGCTACGGAGCCACTTTAAAACGGTTAGGGAATCCGTCCAGTAAAATGTTTGACTAGGCTTTCGCCTGTGTGCTTCAATAGCATATGTACCAAAACCAGACGCGATAAGAGCCGCTTGCAGTTCCAATCTGGGAATTGAAACTGGTTTCAGTGGTGCTAATCGGCCTTTTCCCCCAATTAACGCCAAACTCACGCTGTCATTGACGTAAACGAAACGCCAATAAGCTACGCAAGCGTAAGCTCGTTCACTTGCGTCAGCAAAGACATGAAGTTGAACGTCCTTAATACTACTAATAGAACTGTCTATATAGCAACGAGGAATAGCACTATTAGATATACTTTGAATTTCCAAAAACCATATCTTCCAGTCATCAATTAAGGCACAAGGTAAGATTTGATCCCAATCAATGCCTAGTTTCCAAGTTCTCTGAAATAATACACGACCTTTCATAATAATAGGGGTCAAGAAACCCAAGGGATCGTAGACGGACATCAGCAAAGATAGAATGGAGCGCTTGGAGACTTTGACTGGAAACTGTGGTAGAGTTTTTATGAAATGAAGCCTATCCTCATGAACTTTCCAGGTCAAACCTAATACACGAATTTGCGAGGGAGATGCTGGACCTAAACCCACCTCGTTAATGTCAACTGCGTGCAACTCAAGGGGAATTAAAGCCAAAGCTTCCTTTTGGTTTGACACCCAAGATCGCATCTCAAAACAGGCAGCTCTGTGAATTGTCAGTATTTCAGAGACTTGCTGAGCAGCAACACTGATACTGTCAAAACTTCCCAAAAAATCGTCCATGTAATGATCTTCGATGACAGATCTAACAGCATCGGGATATTGCAATTGAAATTGACAAGCGTTACTATTCTTAACCCATAATGCAGTGAATGGACTTGAAGCTGCGCCAAATATCATCGATGACATACGAATCTCTTGAAGTGGCAAGTCAGGTCCGTCTCTCCATAAGAAACGTTGAGAATCAACCTCAGGCCTAATCTTAATTTGTGGAAACATCTCTCTAATATCTCCTGTCACGGCTACCGGACCTTCCCTAAATCTCATTACAATGCTAAGCAGCGGTTGAAGAAGATCAGGCCCCGTCAAAAGCATAGAATTGAGACTAACACCGGCACACTTCGCTGCTGCATCATGAACTACACGTAGTTTCTTTTTCTGTGGATGAATAACACCGAAATGAGGAAGATACCAAGGAATTTGAGTAGATGGAGGCCCTGTACATAGTTCTGCATAACCCTTGCTAATCATAGCTTGAATATTCTGCTTATAAGCGTCGGAATATGATTTGTCCTTAGCTAACTTGCGCTCGAGGCAAGAGAACCTGGCCAATGCTAGCTCACGGCTATCGGGAACAAATGAGATATTATCACGCCATAAAAGACCGGTTTCAAACCTACCAGAATCCAAGCGTTTGGTGGACTCTTCTAAAATTCTTAACGCACGTTTCTGACTATCGCTATGATGATCTACCTTTACTATTCCTATAGAGTCCAACTTAAAATAGTCTTTAACTAGGACGTCTAAAGAAGAATCCGTGGTGTGTTCAACGTCGGCGGAGACATGATGGACTGAATCCAAATTGTACCTATGCGACATATAACCGAATAGAACCCAACCTAAAGCAGTGTGAATAGCGGCAGGTTGATTGCGAGTGCCGTGGCGAACTGCTTTTGGAAGCGTAATATCCCAATTATCCGCTCCTATAAGCAACATGGGCTTTGCATCATCGTAACACAGGACGTCTTCAAGATCTGACAAATACTCATATCGAACGACATCTTCTAAACGTACGGATTGATTATTAATACCTAAATTGGAAATAGATCGCGCTCTAATGTCATAAGTGTTCATACTATGTCGACCCTTTACCTTTATGTCAACATAATTTACCTCTGTCAATCTATTCAATCCACCAATGCAATTAATATTCAATCTATATTTGGGTCCCTTAGCTCCTACTAGGTCTGCTATCGATTGATCCAAAAGCGTTGCGGAACTCCCATCATCAAGGAGAGCGTAAGTATCCACACTACCTTTGGGGCCAATTATAGAAACCGCTACGACTTTAAGAAGAGGCTTGAGACTGGACAGATTCACGGGAATAGAGCTATGAGCTACAGTAGCGGAACGCTGCTTGTCCTTTGACATACATGGTTCGTTACTAGTGCAGGTTTCTATGGTAGACTGTACCTCATTTCCAGAAGCTAACGATGGCGCTGACTGTGTATCAATATGAGCCGTTGTTGTAAAGCGGTCTCTGTGCAAGAGCCTATGATGCCGCCTATCCGCTAAACAACCTTCGACACCACACCTTTTCTTACAATTTCTGTATTGATGCAAACCTTTTTTCAGACATTTACGGCATACTTTATTATCTAAGACCCACTGCCAACGATCGTCTAAAGAGAGAGATAAAAAATCTCGACAATCACAAATTTCGTGTTCACTCATTTGACAGAATTTACACAAATCAAAACTCTTTGGTTTAGCAGATGATTCTGAAGAGGTTGCGATTGTATAAATTTTATCTTTGATAGGTTTGACAGGTGGACCTTGTTGATTTTTGCCGACAGGTGTCAACTCTGGCATAATAAATCCAAATTTTGTTTGCAGACTGGCCTCATTTTCAAAGAACTCCGACAGAATTTCCAATTTTAGCTTGCCAGAGCCGACCCTCGTGGCTGCGAAATCCGCCCATCTCGACCTAAGTAGAGGATTTAGTTTGCCAATTATCGAATTGATAAGTTCGGGAGCCGCTAGATAGTCTGGATGGTTTAGGAGTCGAATGACTTCTACACAGTTGCGTATACGACAGGCAAAGACATTGAGCTCACGCGGAGCATCATTCGCGCCAAGTCTAGGAAGACCACGAACAAGAGCTAGTTGCTGAAGTATGATGTTCTCAGGCTGAGCGAACCTAGTTTCAAGAGACTTAATTATCTGATCCGGATCGTCTGCGGATGCAAGAAGCATTGTAACTGCCTCTCGCGCCGGACCGTGAAGAGATGCGGAAATTCTGGCGATGTTGTCGCTCGGTGTGAAGCTCTCTCTGGACTGCTCAAAGGCCCTTTTGAAAGGAAGCCAGTCCAAAGCACAACCATCAAACATAGGGATATGACTCACCTTTATTTTCTTCTTTCCCAGGTCCACGATGGCATTTGCAAGTAAAATAAAGTTATCTTGAGTACCTACTGTTTGATTGCTACTTTTATTTCTGAGAACATTACAATTTCTATTTAAATGTTGTGTGCCTAAACCTGATGTATGTAAAGTGGTGTATATTGGGTCTTGAACCTTCTTACGGTCGCCGGCGGTGCTGGGCGCATAGCCGGGCAACGAAGATAGGGGCGCATCTCTGGCCTCTAACACGACGGACGCAGCATTGTGCGGTGGAAGATGCACCATAGAAGTAGGAAGCTGACGTGCATCTTTAGGATTTTCTGCATATCCTACTGCCCTGTCAAGAGAACCCACTGAATTATTATGTTCCGAATTATTCTGAGATCTGACTAACCATTCTTCGACCTGATCTTGTTTGAAGCTGCAAGAAGCATTGCTAGCAATGGCAGCAAGCTCAGCTTCGAGTTCAAGGTCTGCTAACGCTTTTTTGCGGTTAGCGGCTGTAGCGGCTGCATCGGCAGCGGCTGCTTCAATTTGAGCGAGGCGCCGTGCATGTTCCACCCTGGCGGCTAACTGTTGCGCCTTTATAGTGTGCGTAGAACGTGCACTTGACTTTGTGAGCGACTTCGCTAATAAGCTTGCCTTCTCTGAACTACCAATTGAACTACATTGACTTACAGACGGTGGAGCGACTTGTTCGGCAAGTGAGCGAGCCCTTGTTCTCATAGGCATTGTATCCCACTTCTGACACCAATATTGAGGATGAGCAATGATTAAAACATTAAGACGAGCTAAAAAATAAAAACACGTCCGCTCACTAGCGTATATTTTATCACACAAAGCCGACAATAGAAACAAAAAAATGACATCGAAAATCACACTGAAAATTTTAATAAAAAGCCAAAAAAGGTTAGCTCTACAGCTCTACAGTTAGGTCGCCAACAAATAGTATGCTGAATTATATAAAGATCTTAAAGGCCAAACAATATATAATCATTTACCTATGAATACTTGAAACTGAGGGATAGTCCCTATAGTTCAGTACATTATTTGCAGTTCAGTGATTCATGAAGACAAACTTGGCCCCCGGGAACCTTAAATTTGAAATATTTGAAATCTGTCCGCAGTAGTTTATATTTAGAGAAGGATATGATAATTATTTTAATAAGCCGCTTGGAGACTCATCTTAGGGGTTTGGATTGTTTATGAAGAAAAATCACATATTTACCTGAAAA
The DNA here is from genome assembly GCA_951394255.1 of Polyploca ridens. Taxonomy (NCBI): domain Eukaryota; kingdom Metazoa; phylum Arthropoda; class Insecta; order Lepidoptera; family Drepanidae; genus Polyploca; species Polyploca ridens. The sequence goes on from OX596248.1 coordinate 8,309,369, forward strand.
GATATTTCAGAAAGCCCATCAATAGCGTATTACCCGAAAACTCATTTAGTTACCTAACGTTAAGGCCGGGTCTAAGCTCAAATCTCAAAAATGGGTTTCTTTGAGAGCCGAGTATGACGTAACGCAATGAAATACCTAACACAAAAAAATACTGTGGATAGAAGAGGGTTTTGAGAAAAATGTTAACCGAATAGAATATTAAAAAGTGCTTTGATATTCCCAATAAAAAAAATCTAAGTTACGTCTAAAAAAATCTTTCGCGTCGAAATTCTCCGTATTTTCAGCGATGACAACAATTTTATTTTTAAGAATATATACGATACAGAATTATATTAGAATGTTAACCGGACACTTATTCAATTTAATGCGTATATTCTGTATAATCTAAAGAAAACCCGTAAATAACAGTCCATTTCATAGAGTCGACACATTTATGATTTACCATTTTCAACCCTATTCCAGTGAAGAACGAGTCCTGTCAAAATCGTAGTCAGTCCGCGCCTTAAACGGAAAAAGTAGGTACAGACTACAAAAGTGAAGCGGTCATCACATCAAGTAACAAAATGTTTTTCTGACAGCCGTAATGGATTAGTCATGGCCTATATAAATCCGTGCCTTCCAAACAGATATGACCGTTGCTCTCCCCATTCTGTGTCCATAAATCGTCTCATGGAAATCCGTCTCCAATTCATCATCGCGCTTACATCATCCGTCACATTTGTTTTGAATCCTGCAACAAAAATTTGCAGTATAAACATACAATTTAAAAAAGTTGAGAGATTATTTTACTTAAATTTATAGAAGTTGGAGGTGGGGCAAGGGTTTTGTTGACAAAGAAGGTATTCTTATAGTTTCGTCATGTCTCTCTGTCTGTCATAACCATTTTACTCGATATAAAGATGAAGTTTCATTGTTATACAATGGTTATAGTACATACATATTTATGACGTCTATAAAGTTATGAAATAAAATGGAATAAAATATTGGTTGGGGCGCTTTTCATACATGTGAATGATTGTTGCTAACATACTGTTCGTATTTTATTTCTTAAAGATATTATGGACCACTTCCATTCCAATTTGAGTGACACGTAGCGTCGTCCCTCAGTGGCATTTTGCGAGCGCCACACTATTTCTTTTATTTGACACCTAACGCCTTACGCTGTGCCAACCACCAATCTCCACGTAATTGTTTCCGGCTGAACTGTTACCGACTGATAAACAACCTGACACGCCATTCTCTTTCTGACATACCCATATAATATTTACTCGTATTTTGCCAACGGAGAATATAGCTAATATTTGAGTTATTTTTGTCTCATTGTTTTTCCTTATATTCCTACGACTTATCGGTACACCTACTTATAATTTTTTATATAAAAGTTAAAGGAGAGATGTCTTTAAACTCTTTATTTTAGCATTAATAGACTCGAGAAAGTTTGATTTGCCTTAGATATAATACATTTATACCACGTTCATCTCACTTATCTGAGTAATTATTAAGTCAAAACCAATCTTGACATCAGTCAGGCTTCTCAAATCACCCTTTTAATAGAATATTATAAGATTCAATCTAACGCAACATTAAAATATGTAAATTTGATACACTTTTTTTAAGATTGTAGAGATTCTTCGCTGATATATTTTCCTATTTTGTTTAAAATTTAACAAAGACCTGAGAAAATAAAGAAATAACTGAATATACTATCAATGAGCCTACGCAAAACACACTAAATGTAACTAAAATATATAGTACATATATTAGCGGGAAATTTCCATTTAACATTTCCAACGTTATCCCAAGGATTCGTATCGCGAGTCGTCTCCCAATTCATCGAAGCATTAACTGGAAACGGGCATTATTGTTCGCTCCACCAACCCTCTTGGAAGGCATCACGGAGGGCTTGATATGATCGTCAAATATTGAATAAAGACATGTGCCCAAAAACGTCCAACTTAAGACTCGCTCGAGGCTCGGAGGTGCTACAAATATTTGAACAGAACAATCTTGAATCGGGATTCAATTTCCAAAGCAGAATACCAACATAGACAGGCGTTTGTTAAATTTCACAATTAAACACAAAGGCTCCCATTTATATTTTGATAATTTTAGATTGTTTACAATATTAATTAATTTTAACGTTGTTGGAAAGCTTTAACAAACTAACGTCAAGCGTTCGGATATAATGAGCCGATCAATCAATATTTCTCTAATTAACCTAATTGAGGGTTTGCGGTATACAAACAATTTTGAACATTTACCTCAAGTGGTAGGTACGTAATATTGCAACTGCCTACCAAATTAAACGGAAATTATAAAAACAATATTTTACGCACTGTTATTCGTGACGCTCAACTACACAACGTCGGCGGGGTAGTACAGTCGAGGACATAACTATACAGGTCGTTGTTTTGGTCAGCGACGAGCGACTCAGGGTCGATCATACAATAGATACTGGTGCTAAAAAAAATATAAAAAAAATACTTTATTTTTTTTTATTAATAAAAATAAAAATATTTTTTTTTTGAAAATCATGTAATAAGCTAAATTGTACACATAATACTCAACGGGAGTGCGAGGGAGTAAAGGGGTGGGGCGATGGTGGCTTGTGCCTAGCTCTAGTCAGTGCACGTGCCTAGTAACCATACTTTGCGGTAATTTTATTTCAAATTGAATAAGGTATTTCTCAACATATTTACAGTATTTAATGGAATTAAGTCCATTTTTGGGGAATATATATTTAGTACTACCGCTCCTGGGTCGCTTGTCGCCGACCAAAACAACACCCTGTATATACACTTAGTGAAATTCAGCAACGATTTTCTCTTCAACAATTGATTAAAATTATGTAATATTATGCAGGCAGAATCTTTTATCATATACTATTATAATTGTGTAAAAATTCAAAATTTTAATCTATATATACAGTGAGAAAATATCCTTTTGAATTTCACAAATTATATACATATTTATGTCCTCAACTGTACATGTAGACAATTATTTTCTGAAACACAGATTAAATATCTATTTATAATACATATAGCTTTTTGAACAAAAAATCCTTTCAATATATTCTAGGTTATATCCTCGCAAAAAACACTCAGATATATATATATATCGGTATACCTACTTTTCTTCGAAAATTACTTATGTCCCAGGAACATTAATCATATTTTTTGCATTGAAAATGTTTAGTAGGTATATGTATACAATACTGACACACGAAACACTGTGGGGAAAAGCTCCATACAAAAGTCCTGACAATAAGCTGCTGCTGAATCTCGATTCCTAGACGTTTTACATAAATTTACATAACGGTTCTTATAAATTCTTCTCCACTGGGTAAATATTATTCCAATAAACCTATTGGAAATTGTAATAAAATATCTAATATTGAAGAACAACTTTAACAATATTGGCAAATTCTAAGCGGAAGCCATAGATTTACATAAGGCTTCGTGCCTCTCTCTCCCCAGATGGATTCCCGGTTCACCAAAACACTGACAACAAAAATTTTTTAGACGACAATGTCGGAAAACAAGCTTTCGGTCCGCCTGATGGCAAGCGGTAAGGTAGCCATACGTACCTACGCTTAAGACACACGAGGTCGATATCACTCACGCGTTCCCGACCCTTCTCTGCTCTGACGACCTTACTCACGCACAGGAACACAACATAAAGTTATTTGGCTGCTGTATTCTGTAAGGTGGAGGTACTTCCCCAGTTGAGGTGCTCTTTAAGCTAATAAACGCTATGCTCTACCATTCTTAAAAGCATTATTATATATAAAACCATAGGCAAATAATACTATATATTTTATGTAAAGAGGGGACACTCACGCCAATAATTACAACGTATCCCTAGACCAGAATATGACGTAACTAGAATTACTATAATAACAATGATTTTAACACAACCAAGACAAGGCGAAGGGACCCGTCAGCTTCGTTGGAAGGCTTTGATCGTACAGACGGTCCCTGACCCTGCGTACCGCACCCAACCCAAATCTTGGGTGAATAACCTCCAAAGCTCGATGACATGATTAATTAGGCAATAATTGTAGACTGACCCACTTCAGATGACCAATGAGACCGTAGAATACCAAGAGTCTCCAGCCGCATCAATTTATCGGTCGTACCTGAAAAATATTTTATCTCTTTTATATTTATACATTCGGATACGTTTATAGTATTTTCCGTGGTATCTTACTCTATCGTATAAACCTGAAATATATTCCGTTCTCTGTAGGAATAAGTAAGGGTGGGATCGTAAGTCAGCGATGTGCGCTCGTGCCCGAATCTAATTCTGAACGATTGATGCGGAGCCGATGCCGGCGCGGCCCGGGCGCGCGGACGGCCGCCCAGCCCGGGCCCGCAATTACTCTATCCCACTTAATTGTACTAATATTTCTTGAGCAACTAATGAACAAAGTAAATAAACAATATGTTTCTAATGCTTATATGTGATTGATTCACGTATAAACTTGGTCTATAATTTTTTGCTGTTATAGTCCAATTTTCTAAAAGCCTTTTAAATAATTGTTACTATCTTCTGCTCCACGGTTTTACCCGTGTTCTCTGGGGTTATCTTTGTTTTCTCAGGATAAAATCTTATGTGTTATTCCAGAGTATGATGTTATTTTGCCTTCTGTGTTATGTTATGTACATATTTTTGATTCGGCAGATGTTTTCTAAATATTAGAAATAGTTGGCTTTTATCATATACCAAAAAATAACACCGAAATGAAAAAGACAGAGAACGCACGCATTCAAAAGCGAAGTGTTCAAGCGTGGCTAGAGATTGCAATGGACGCTTTTCACTGTATCCAACGGAGCGTGAAAACGCCACCGATAGCGGAACGTGCGCGTAAACGATACAACCGTCCCCTCTGACATACACCTATACTAAATATAACAAAGTAAGTAGCTCTACATCCCGTACTGTGATGTTCTCTTTGTTTTATATTTGCATGTTGGTACCTCGCGACCTCGCGTCGCGATCGTAAATTTCATCGGGCATAACATATTCGCGCAGTAGGTAACGTATTGAAAATGAAAGAAGTCAATACCCGTGTGAATTTTTTTATTAGCTATGCGTATTCTGGAGCTTCTTTTACGACTACGACGTTTTAGTCTGTCTGTCGCAGTAAACCTCTGAAATTATTGGGCTGCTTCGTCCACTGAATACGTAATTGTGTTATTATGCCAAGTGCATAATATTAAACGCTTAATAGGTAATTGGATACCGTCATTAGGCAAATATAGCTGGAGTCCATGTGTTTAAGTGATGCCAAATTCCTTTAATATGGAAATTCACTGTTAATTTTGAAGCTTTTTCGGTAGCTGTGAATTCCTAAAAAAGTGCTTTGGGTTACGAAATTGAATTGGTAGAAGTATTTTTAAAATATAAATAACCGACATCAATTTTATGTTATTAAATTAATTCATCTAAGAACTATCTTATTTACTAACATTATATAGTGTTTCAGATTTCGGTTCAGCTAAAATCCAACCTTATAACCTTAAAATTTGTCTGGTTATTATAAACCGTCTAGGAGCTTTAACATGAGACATATATGCTCACACAAACTATATGTAGTATTAGCTTGTCAAAAGCCTTCAGCAACATGACGTTGTTCCGTGAATACTCACATAACTTGTTTTACGCTGAAGTTATTCCATTTTATGGTTTCAGACTACAAAGAACTTACAGGCTGATTTATAAGGCTTAATTTGATTTCTTAATAATCTTGGCGAGGAAACGTGCAATGTATGAATTAAATAAACTTAAAAACAGTTTTGAAGCTTGAAACTATATATAATAATTCTAACTACTAACTTCTAGTTGAAGCGTATTTAATTAGAAACGATCGAAGCAGTGTGAATAATTTCCACGTAATAATTTAAGCTTGGAAATGGTAACCGCGATCGTTCTCAATATAGAGTGATGACGACGCAAATTAAACGTGCTTACCTACTCCTCGACTATAAACGTTGAAATCTTTACCCATAACTTATAGCCATCCAATGAAATCGTTTACTCATGAAATATTCAACGAAGTTAGTAAGGGCGATTTAAATCTACAGACTCATATAAGAGAGTCATCATTATAGAAATGACACATTTCGAAAAATGTAAAATAGAATAAACAAACAAAATTAGGAAAGCCTAAATTTTGACCCTTTTTTTTCTTAAAACTTTGAAAACGCATAAAACAAACATTTTGAGCGAGCAAGATCTACTAAGGAACTCCTAAATAAATTTCAGAGCAGTTGATCAATCCCAGCAATAATAGTTATTCTGTGACGTCAATAACCAGGTTACAGATACAATTAACGATAATCCACCATCACTATTAACTGCATTTATGGTCACATAAACTCAGGAACAGTGTGTATGCCCGTTGGTTTAGTGTTATCGTTGGCAATGATTAATACATAATATCAAAACAGGAACTACCGCTGATTATAATCGAGTGACTGTCAATTCAGTTGCTATTTCATGACGAGGATTTATGGTCCGGGTGCTCCGTATCAGCAGTAAATTATTTACCGTCCGCCAATTTTGCCCAAACCTAGTGATTGATAGATTGATAAATGCTCTCGAGTTATATGTATAAAAACGCCTACAATGATACCGACGCATGCAGCAAGGGATTTTACATTAGACATTAAAATTTTAATTTCATCTCATTAATAACGTTTTATCGTATCGCAGATTGGCGTGCAAATATCAAATCCAGTTTATGTTAAAGCCACGTGCGTAATCGTTAATTATTAAAACGTGATTGCCTACGCAGTTAGTATTATTTCAGTGAGCCAACGATCTACATAATATTATACCTATGTGTTAAACGTCTATCACATATGCTCAAAAAAGTGACATTCTATGCCACAAAAAGCGAACATAAAAATAGTCATTTTTAATCTGTTAAAAACAGGGAAAGAAAATTGTACTGAATTACATTCATCATCTAGGAGGAGAATGTGACTTAAATTTGGAATACTTACCGAAATTTATACCGAACTACATCTGTGTTTACACCATTGAGTTTGTATATAAAGCATTATACTTCTTTTTGAAAAAGGAATACGCAAATAACTCATCAACAATAAATGTACCGAATATAGAGAGAGTTACATTTTTGTATAAAAGTAAAAGTTAACATTCGAAACATTGGTCCAATTCACCAATTTTTCGAACCAATGGACCAATGTTTCGAATGTTAACTTTTACTTTTAATTGTCATTATTTTTAATAAATGCTTATCTCATATTTTTATTGTGTTAATTTTTTCGCAAATGGTACGAAAAGTAGAGTATTTTCCTCGGTGATAAAGCTGTCTTAGTCTTAGGTGAACTTAAATCCGTCGCTACACTCAAGACTCGTCTTAAATCCCTCGCATCGCTCGTGATTTAAGTTTATAACACCCTCGCTACGCTCGGGAGTAAACCTCGAGGCCTTCGTTACGCTCGCGATTTAAATCGTCACCCGCGACAGAAGACACTGCTTTATCCCCTTGGTTATTAATCTTCTATTCTATTATCAGTTCTGAGAAATTAATGTAGTTACAATGTTTTTTTTTATACCTCTCATGTGATAAACAAGCATACGGCTCGCCGGATGGTAAGCGGTCACCGTAGCCTATGGACATTGCAACACCACCATTCGCACTTTGCCAACCTTGTAGAAATCTCTTCACACCCTTTTTGAAGAACCCTATGGTGTACTCCATTGGGAAAACCACGGCGTTAATTTAAAAAGAATGCTAAAACTGGTGCATTAGCTAGAACATGAGCATTTATTTCGAGAATACAAGTGTCAACTAGTAGACCAAACTATTGAAATTTTGATTCGAAAAAATAAAAATTCCATTCGAAATATTCGTGTAAATGAGATGCAGCCTGTGTGTGAGCTTATAATGGCCACCAAGCTAACTACTGAATTTGGTCGTGAAGCGAACTATTATCGAAGCGGAAGTTGCAGCCAGAGTGACAGTCTGCGGCATGCCGCGACACGCCTCACCCAGGGGACATTTTAATTAGCCACTCCAACGTGCCGGGAAATCGCCAACTATACCAACACTCACTGTTTGTACTTCGTTATTTTGTCGCATAATGTTATGACACTGATTCCTTCATTCTCTTAGTCCTTGGTCTAATTCTTTTTTACAAGCTTTTATTTAACTTGCAATGTATGTATGTAACTATGTTTGTTGCCACAACTTCCAGTGGTCGGATTGACTTGATATTTGGTATACATTTCGAGAATACAAGTTAAACAATCATCGTGTTCAGATTGACTTGATATTTGTTATACTAGTAGTATATTTGATGACTATTCAAGTACAGTCAACAAAAAGTAAAGTAACAAAAAAAAGTTTGTATTAAAAATGTTTTTTTTTTTAACAAAAACTTATATTTACAACAATACCTTTGTTTCATTTCATTTTCTTTCTACTAATCCATGTTTCAAAGAGTATACTTATGAATTCATATCAGGCGTTCTGATTCATTTAGCTCCCTTAACTATTCAATGAATACTATGCACTCTCACAGAGCGAGCCAAGTTGCAATGAGATACTTAAACAGATAACTTGATGAACCTTTCTCCAACTACGAAAGTTCTTTTTCAATTTCAAAAGTTAAAAGTTGTACTTTGCAAAACCAATTCTGAAAAATCTGAAGCCTCGCTGTTCGCTGACAACGGAGTTTCGTCACAGATTAAAAAAGTTTAAAAGTGTTTCAGACTATTTTCTCCTTCTGAGATTTCTAAGACCCTGACGTTGACACCGACGATGGACGTTTATAAAAAGATTACATAGAACTGTATAGCATCGCTGCCGCCGGTTCATTTCCGTGTGGTAGGTACTTTATTTTCCCTGAGGTATCAAACATGCCAGTGTTACTCAGGAAATTTCTATACCCAACACGATATAAATAAACTCTGAGCAAATACGACATCAGACATTCTCATATCATATTTTTTCCAATCAGCGGCATGGAAAATTTCACCATTTTGAATTTAGAGAGATCGTAAATAAAGCAGAAATGATAGTATGAATGAATGTAGGTGCAATCGTGCTCGTACATCTCTATATTTCAAAGTACCTACGAATTAAAACCAAAACCTCCGCAAACCTACGAACTAGATTAGACATACATTCAATTTTATTTTCACTTGAAATCTCTATTATAAAGGAAATATTATGAATTGTCACGTATTCAATATATGAGTGGTGTAATAATAATTTAAAAAATAAGGCAGTTTAAATGCATGCAGAGTAATGTAACGTCATATCTCCCGGGCTTGCTCCGCCCGACTGCACAGTAACTGCCCGTTAAAATGTAAATTTATATCATGAGCAATGTTGCAGAGCTTCCGACGCGTTCTTCATTGAACATAATTAGTATGGGATGCGAGGAAACGCGATCTTCATGGAAGACCTTACGGATAACTGAAATAATGTCCATTTAATGTATGACTGCGTTAATTAATTTGATGTTATAGTCATCTCTTAGTAAAGCTACATATCAGAATATATATAAAATAGCTGTCCCCCGCGGTTTCACCAAGATTCCCGGGATAAAAAGTAGCTTATGTCCTTCTCCATACTGTAGGCTATCTGCGTGCCTTTCATGAGGATCCGTTGAGTAGTTGAGGCGTGAAGGCGTAACAAACCAACAAACTCACTTTCGCATTTATAATATTAGTTAGGATAATAGTAGGATTAGGATACTCATAATTACGGATTGGATTTGCAGACCCACTAAAATATTTGGAGTTGTGAGTGTATGATTTTTACCTGGACCTGGAAGGAGGGTTATGTTTTCAAAATTATTGGATAAATAAATTAATAGTGAGGATGGTAGACATAAGTATATTCGTTATACATATACCTTGCTGAGTTTCTTGCTTATTCTTCTAAGTCGAAGGCCGACTTCCGAACTGATGGTAACTTCAGTAGCTTTGACCTTGATAAGTGCCCTACTAAGACCTAAATAGAATAAATGGCTTTGAATATAGTATAACTATGATGTGAGTTTACTCAAGAATTTCTGGAGCACTAATCCCGGCTACTAAACACATGCTCGGTTGTTTCCTCGAAGTGGATCCATTGCCATCACCCAAAGTAGACTTCAACTTTGTTCCGGACTCATGCCTTTACTTTAGTTCATTACTGAAATCTCGATACGATGCACTTAAACAGTCTAAAATTGTGAAAGGAGAATATTTTTAGAATATACAAATTTAAAAAGACATACAGCTAGTAGAAGTCTAAAGCAAATTCTTCAAAAGTTTAAATAGATACATATATAAGCAAGCATCAACTTAAAATAACCTGAGTAATAGTACATTATGATACATTTGGGCAAAGTTGGTTATTACACTCCAGGCGTGAGCCGCAGACGAATGCGATAAGGGAGCCGAGAGTGTAATAATCAATGCACACGCGTACCATACGACGTTTTTTAATACACTTGCGAGGACTACAGAGTAGAACAGACTTGTATTTTGTAATAAATTTCACTTTACGAGCGAGTGTGTTGATAAATATTATACATCAAAAATTACATATTTCACAACAAAAACAACCATTTGGACCTTTTGGTTGTGTAGAATAAAGGAAACAAATAGAAGAACGGAAGAACAATAGCAACATACGTTCCCTGAGCAAGCAAAACCACAACGCAAGCATTGTGTTTATACAACAGTAGCAATGTTTTAGTTATAAAGCACAACAAACTCATAGTCAGATGGGGGGCCACGGGGCCACGGGGAACCTCCCCAGATGCAAACTGTAACGATGTTACAGAATATTAACAATATTGCAAGTGGGGCCGAACGTAGCCGGCAGCCGCCAGGTGGGCGCACTCAACTATGTATATTATTACCCAACCCTTTGAAACTAAAACTAGCTATGAACACTAAGCCTGACGTTGTTCTTGCTGTAACAAGTCAATTATAAGAGCTCGAAAGATATATGCAAATGTTTGGTCACGATTAGGTATATAAGCTCGGTACAGTCAAAGGGTATAATACTCTCATTATGCCCTTTTGCACAAGGTATCTTTGTCAAATTGATTGTTCGAAAAACTTTCCGTAACTCATAACTATTTAGGAAGGTGTCAATTAATCTTTACAAAGTGAAAAGGGGCTTCTCCCAAATTAATTTCTTTACTTTCCTTCTTTTTTGTTCAAGAATATTATTTGCCTGCAAAAATATGTTGACTTTGTGCATGCTAAAGCTTTATTAAAATACCTTTACAAATAATACGGTGCACGCTTAAACGACGTTCGTTAATCCTGGGAAACTACAGGGAACCTTATTAAATAAGATATGAAGTCTTTGGCTACACTGCACTTTGTAGCCATATTTTTAGGGTCCCGTACCTCAAAAGAAAAACAAATGGAACCCTTATAGGATCACTTTGTTGTCCGTCTGTCAAGATCGATTGTCTCAGGAACGCGTGAAGGTATCAAACTTTAAATAATATGAAATACTCAGGTCCGCAATCCCTTGGAGCAGTGAAATTTAACTTCTAAGTCAACGCTCAAAAAAGATACGGCCGTTTATGCCGCATATTTTAACGATCGCAAGGGAATCAAACCCTATAGGGTACTTCCCGTTGACCTAGAATTATGAAATTTGGCAAGAAGAAAGGTCATGTATAGCACAAGTAAAGGAAGAAATCAGAAAACCGTAAATTTGTAGTTACACCACAAAAAAAAAACAATCGGAAAAAGGGGAAATATCTTTGAGACTCGATTCCCGTTATGAACTGTACGCAACACTCGGTGCGCGATTCCGACTCGCACTTGGCCTGTTTTTTTGATATTGTATTGCTAATTTTAATACAATCTCTTGCAGCAGAAACTAACCTAAAGCCACTCACTACGGGGTAATATTTCTCACCGCAGCGCATTTCATATTAGGTAATATAAAATGTTCGAGCATATGTGATCGTAGCCAGGTGCATGGTTCCGATCGAATTAGATTTATCGCAAAGGGAAAGGAAATAGGTAAACGCTTTATGGTTTTATTAATTTTTTATGTATTTTATAAAACTTAAATAAAATTATATACAATATTATATACCGTTTGGGAAGTCAACCTTGAACTTAGAAACGGATAGAAAGTCAGCAATAAGGTAAGTATTTTTTTTATTTTTTTGGCGATTTGACTTTAAGGCTAAGAAGATGTATGGCAGCGTTGCCAGATTTTTTTTCGGGCAAATCGGGATTTTGTAACATCTTGAGTAAAAAAAGGGGGATTCTATCGCCGAAAGCGGGACATTCTAAAAATAACCGGCCAAGTGCGAGTCGGACTCGCACACCGAGGGTTCCGTAGAAACTTGTAGTTATGTAAATAGTTCATTCATCACGGGAGTCTCGAAGATTGTTCCCATTTTTTTCGATTATATTGTAATAAGTATTTTTTTTTGCGATGTAACTACAAAACGCTTTTCGGATTTCTTCCTTTACTTGTGCTACATGGAATTGTTTCTTGCTAAATTTTAAGATTCTATGTGATTCTAGATTCTACGGGAAGCTAGATTCCCTTGCGAGCGTCATAATATGCGGCATAAGTATACGGCCGTATTGTTGGATTGCGTTGACTTTGAAGTTTGTCACTGTGACTTTGGCGCGGTATAAGACGCGTCACGGGAGAGCTGGTGCCTTTTCTGTGCAGAGGCACAGTTTTACCATTAGGCATATGGTAATACTGTGGCAGTGGTGTCTTTATAATTTCCCACTTCTACGTCCAACGATTAATTCACCGTCGAGTAATCCTCGAAAAGCGGGACTGGGCCTGTCCCGCGCGGGACATTTAATTTTGGGCTAAAAATCGGGACGTCCCGCCAAAATCGGGACGTCTGGCAACGCTGATGTATGGGTACTTTGATACACGCTTGGGTGATAGGTACCTTCATGTTGAAAATCTGTCGCCAAAAACCTATCGGTGTGGTTCGGACTCCAGTGCGGCACTTGATACTCACTTCCTTGTAATCTGTTTGGTGCGAGAGATTTCATCTTATGTGTTTCAGTTTGGTTCAGGATGAGACTATTGTATGATATTTACATAATAAATTAATACCTGAAATCCAAGTAATAGAAAACATGAAGCTACTAGAAATAATATGTGCCTCACCGCGCTAGCATCTACATAAATAAAACAGTACTTTACCTGCTCTACATTTTTCACATGAAACAAGCCAGGAACATAGTTTTGGGATGTGTTGGATGACTTTACGAATAGTTTTTGGTAGAAGTTCACCTATTATGCTCGTTCCTACGCGCTACCTAATGCGGGCGTCTCGCCTAAACTGGGAACCACCCGCATACTTGAGTTCATTCCGCACGACTAGAAAAACTTTTTCAGGAGAATAGTAGTGGCCCTTCGTATATACTTGCGTAGGTGCTAAGGTATTAATTCCCTCAGGGATTACGTCTATTATCATGAAGGTTCCTTGAGTGTGCTGTTAATGATGATTAGATAGGATCTGTAAGTTGTATTAATTTTATTCTCTTCAGAAGGAAGTGAAACTTGTATATACTTGTGTTTTGACCAGAATCTCACTAGGAAGTGATGATGTGGCCGAAAGTGGTAAAGCACAGAAAGCCTAGAAGCAATCGGGCTTTCAAGGCGATGAAGTAGAGAATCCTACAATGAGCTTGAGCTATCGGTGAAGGGAAACATTGAGAGGAAATCATAGCACGTTGGTACTTAATTTGTAGTACCCGTCTGGCTGGCTACCACCTTCATGTTGAAAATCTGACGCCAAGTACCTATTAGTGTTTTCAGCTGCACTTGAGACTCAGTTCCTTTCACATCATTACGTGGTGAGGTTATAGTCAAACATAGGTCTATTCATAATAAAAAATAAAACGGTCGGATACACCGGTAGTGATAACAGTTGAACAGTGAGAAGTCGAACGCTCCTTGAGCACAACCAATAAATGCGTTGGATATTCACTATCTTCTATAACATGACCGTACATACATTGGAATTTGGAATATTCCATTGTAACTCCGATATTAACAAAAAGCAAAATGGTACGGAAAATACCAAAATAAAATCTGTAAAATCACGTCCAAAGTTCAAAAGATTCAACTCTATACAGACGGAATATTTTAAAACTTTATTAAATAAACATTTCAAACGGGAGAGGCGAAAAGGCGCCTCATTTCAATGTTGGATAATGTCCAGCATCCCATCTTATATTTTTTCATATAGTTAGTTACTTGAGCTGTACAGTTTTAGGGTTCCATACCCGTATTCGAACGGTACCTACCTACCCTATTGATGTAGTAACTCTGTCCACCTTTCTGCCTCATGCTTTTAACTCCTAAACCAAGAAGGATAGATTGTTGAAATTAACATATTCACCCTAATAGCTGTCCCCCGTGGTTTCACCCGCGTTCCCGGGCTAAAAAGCCTATGTCCTTCTCCATACCATAGACTATCTGCATGCTAAATTTCATGAGGATCCGTTGAGTGGTTGTGGCGTGAAGGCGTAACAAACAAACAAACAAACTCACTTTCGCATTTATAATATTAATAATAAGTTAGGATAGGAGGATGTATTTTGGGCCAAAATACGAGAAAAATCTTTTTATTTTCTTTGAGAACGAATGATAATTCTATAGTGTTTATTAGTTATAACAATGCAACATTTTTTTTTGGTTTGTTTATACTACTACCAATGTATATCAACTGAACAACTGAGCTACCGAGGCTTACAGACCCAATAAAAGTACATAATATAGACGGAGGGCCTTACATAGGGATTAATTTTTTCGTAATTCCACTAGGTACACCATTGTGACATACAATTATTGGTCATAGAGATTCTCCCAAATTTCACGTAAGTACATATGTAGTGCCAATATAGTCTATACATCTATACGATTCTGAAAAGCTACATTAGTCCTAAGAGTTATAGGCTATTTTTTATCCCGGAAACGTGGGGACCCGTGGGAGACTACTAGTGTAGTATAAAATGACTGATACATACGGACTGGGCGAAATTATAAGGTTTCAGGTATTTGCCATTTAACGACGGAACCCCAAAAAGTCTGGCTATATACGAATAGTCTATATACCATTGACTAATGTCTGGTTTCAATAAACAAAAACGAATCGTTTTGCTTACCAATGGTAGGTTTTTTTATTGCCAAACTGGGTATATAGCTCATTTAATTTTACCTGTGATAGCTACTTCCATATGGGAAGGTCTGCTATGCAAAGCTTTAAGGTCTTTGCTTCATTATTAGTAAAGATATAAGAGTCTTAATTTTAATAAATCTTAACCGATACCGGTCCGTAAATTATTGAAACCGGGCCTAAGAAAGCTGCACTATCTGACATCTATCACCGATGAAATTTATATTGAAAAAAATTAATATATCCTTCTTCAAAGGTTTATCTATGTACCGATGTCCCGTTATTCCACCATTTTTACGAACATACAATTTATGTAACAAAATACTATAAAATGTATAAAAACCTGCATCCCTATTTTATTACAATGCAGTGGTATTACGTTTTGTTACGTAATTCACCGGATGGGCTAGGTGAGCTTTAGCTTTCACAAATTTACTAGTTACCTTTCGGAAATTTATGAGCTCACGAGGGCTAATTCGGCCCTGAAAACCGCGAGCTGTAAATCGGAACGGACGGGAGCATTAATCACATGGGTGGATTTAAGCTCGCTTGGCGATTTAACGCCCCGGTCATTCAGAATATCAATGCCCAAACTAATTAAAAAGCAATCGCATGACACATAGGTACATTTTTAACATTGCACTAATTTATTTGACCTGGGCCCGGACTGTTGGTGTGAGGGGCGTTTTCGACTGTGACGCTATCATGAACATTGAGCTATATTACTACGTATGGAGAAGCTATCATAAGCAAAGGTTATGTCCCATGTTTTTAAGAGTCAAGTAAAGTTTTCTTTAGCGCTGAAACTATCATTAGTCGTCTAAGCAGACAGTAGAAACACGTAGCGCTATCAGAACACTTTTAGGGAGTATTTTTCTCGCAAACACAGTGATTTGCACGGCGCTTACGCGTTTCGTTCATCGTTCTACAACAACAAGTGTGGCTGGATGGCCTCACGTGAACGGAACAATGTTGTGATGTGTGGCGTCTTCTCTATACGTAGTAATAATAGCTCGATGATCATGAATGATTTTAGTATTTACTTATAAGCCCCTAAATACTTATTTTCATATCACCCATTATTCTGCACAAGCCGCAGGTTTTAAATAAAGAAACTCATGTAACTTTAAAATGAACATTCACACTACACGTAATCCTGAACTTCAGGACGTGACCTGTCTGTACGTCCCTACCCCTTGTAGTAAACTACAGCCTCGGGCGAGGTCACGAGAATGTTTATTGAAATGTTATGATCGCAGCAACTGCTTTTAACCCTTTTTTCATTTTACCCTCACCCAAAGTAGGTTGAAATCCTTTTCTATCCACCATTATAAATGAAAAACAGGACTTAGTAAGGAAACTAACTATAAATTCATCATAGATTCAACCACAGAGCATAGAAATACTAGATTCAACACGGCACTACCACTTCATGATTTAGTTGGAGTAGGTAGGTACTTATACAGATTTTTCATTACGCGGCAGCTCAGCAGTGCCGTAACAGTGAACAGTTTTCATTCCACTTTATACAAAGAAACCCAATCCAAATCAAATTATCTAAATGATAAAGTAAATTCGTCTATTTATTATTTATTAGTTTGCTTATCCTTCTGGTCTTCACTATCTTTGAACTGCATAAATCCTCTCCTAGAGCTTAACTGAAAAAATGGCTTTGACTTTGACTTTCTTATTATCTTAATTAATCGCCATGATTCTCATAGCTCAATATAAAGATCTAATCAAAAAGTAATTTATTCAGTTTAGGGCCAAGCACTTATGAACGTTAGGTGTAGTTGATTTGGAGGAGACTCCAGGAAGAAACTCAGCAAAGGGATGCAAGTGCAAAGAGAAGCTACGACGACCATGTATTCTATTTTTTATCATCCACGTAATGAACCAACGTATAGTAGACTTTGTCTCATGGCTGATTCTGTTGTTTACAACTCAGTCTTTTTAGTGTCACTATATCTCTTTCTAACAAAGAACATAAGAAAAGGACGTAAGTTTAGTCCTGTCAAATTACCTAGTCCAATTCCTTGTTTTGAACATAATAATTTAGTCGCCATCAAAATATGGTTACGTCCAGCAAATGAAAACAGCAAATACCTACTAATTTGACAGCTTTAAATATGTTCTATCCTTTTTCAATAATGTTTGTAAGAAAGAGATGTGATGTGATTAAAATTAGTTTAGTGCGATTTACCTACAACAGGATCAACACCAATAACGTGCTCCTTTTTACGGGTAACGCAAATAAAACCGCGGGCAGATAAAAAGTTAAAAGAAATCTTTGCACAAAAACAATTTTAATATATCAGTAAAAAGTTATCCTAAACTGAATAAATAAACGGCTAAGCTATCATGTTGGGATCAATTTAATTGATAAAGTTTGTTACTTTATCGAGTCATAATTGAAACTAATAAAAAGTATGTGATTTAAATAAAAGTAGACGTAGATTGGAAACTTCACGTACAAATTACCCATTATTTTTTTATTTATGTATATGCAGACATATTATTATTTTTCTCGATACTACTGATAACATTCTTCGGTTCTTCTAATAAATCGATATTTGATTTTCTGTTTGAAGTGATAGCAAGTGGATATTTATTAATACGGTGCTCGACCGGTGCGTCATCGAGTAACTTCAAAGACTTCATTGCAGCAATTTGTGACATAAAAAGCAGTCCTGATGGATTCTTGTAACATTTGCCTAGAGGTTGAATTGTCACATCTGGAAATATTGTTTATTATTTTATTATATCCATTTTTTTAACAGCCTTAGAACAATATAACATTTTTAAGTGATTTTCTAAAAGGTCAATCGAGGGTCAATTATTATTATTAAATCATGTGTACATAGTAATACATACATAACTTAAGCCCATCACAGACGTAGCTATAATATATATTAATATGCCCAGCTATAATATAAATTACGTAAAGGTTGGCGAAGAAACAGAAATATATTTTATAGCTGCGTGTGTGGTCACTCGAAGATTAGTATTGAAAATATATCGTACCTACCTATATTATAGCTACGTCTGTGATGGGCTTTATTTACCATCTTTCCCAAACTAAGAACATATTCAAAATGCATTAAAACGTACTAACTCTACTACTTACTAACACCAACAGCACAGGAAAATAAGTCAATATGACAATGATTTATCATAGGCCTGTAACTGTACGACTGCATGTTCCGTTTCCATATCTGCGCGCACGCAGGGTTGTAGGTGTCCGTGCAGAAAGTGGGGCAAGTGTGGTTACACGCCTGGTGAGCACCCACTATACCAAAGTCATTCACTCTACGGCTATTATATAATAGTGTGTCTATTTTACACAGTTTTTCTGGTACTTGATGTATATCTTAAAGTTGAAAAACCTATGTAAAATTAGTGTAAAAATATTAATTAATTGTATAGAGAGTGGCAGCGGCCGGTGCGTAATATAAAAAGAAAAAATACGCATCCGTTGGGCCTAACTTTCTATGTATGCGGTCGAGAATCGAGACGATGGAACTGTGTGGTCCATGAAGACTCGTTGATTTGCTCACACGCTATCATTATCAAAGAAAAGGCCTCAAGGAAACTATGTATTGTATAGATCAGCGATTCCCATTAGCCGGGTCGCGATCCGGTACCGGGCCATCAAAATAAAATACCGGGTCGCAACATTCCGTGAACTTAACTTTTCTGTAGAGAAGTAAATGGTTTTTTATTATTATTATTATATTATTATTATTATTATAAAGTATACAATAAAATAACAGTTGTATCCCAATTAGTAAGTTATCCACATTCACATTAGAACAACAGACTAAACCCCTCATTTTAACGTTAATAATCCTGGCTAGACCCTTGTTTGAAAGACTTTTATACTGTAGGTGTTCTATTTTGCATAAACAATTTATAATAAGCCTCTACTCAAGCCAGTAATACTTACCTATATTAAATCGAGGTCTACGTGATAAATAAGATCTGAAGTAAAAGCTGTATACCTAATAGGTATTTACGCACCCGCAATATATTTCAGATGGCATCTTGTCTTCTGGAGATAACATATATTTTGAAACTTTATCAAGGCTCGAATTCCATTTGATGACTCCGTCATGGCACATACATAATCAAAAACGTGCGAGCATAGTATATCATTGCAATTTTCGCCTATGACAGTATCTATAAAGAACACATAAAATAAGAAATATCATATGTAATAGGTATACATCATTATTTTCTTTTACCTACAAAGGTACCTAATTGTATCAGAATTATTATATCGGATTTAAGGGTCTCGATAAATGAACGAATAATCTGAATAATAGCGTAATAATACCAACGAATGTAACAACATATTACATACATACAACATATTATATTTATTTGTATCCTGGCTTATCAAGATATACGGTAGTGTATAAGGCCAAGTTCGAAAAAAGCAGACACACAACAGTCCGCATGTATAGATGTTTAAACAATACCATTCAAGCACTTGGGTGTGGGCCCCATAAGTATGTAGCTGTAGTCTTGAATAGCCACTAAGGTGTATGCGTATACAAACATGCGTAAAAATCAATATTCTTCTTGCATCCCAAAAACGTAAATGGCTTCTTGAAATGGCCTGTTTTGATATAAAATCACTCATGTTCACTCAATTTTTAATGCAGGCCTGCCTCCATCTTTACAGATAAATATACACACGGGCGAATGGGGTAGGCTTAGTAATAGGAACCCGTTGGGTACCCTGTGCGATTTAACTTTGATTAGTTGGAGCCAAAATTCAACTGCCCGTAAGAAGTGACATTGACTACGTTTTAGGTTTCAAATAGTTTTGTGGGAGTTTAGAGTGTGAACTTGGCTTGTTTTACATTTATGTTTTGTTTACAGAAATAAATAGCAACAATCTATCATAAATGCCAGATCATTTCCTTACATTGGCGGCTATAATGAAAAGCAATTTTTATCAGCTATTAACTTAATGGGATTTGGGTAAACTTACATACTTTTTTTTATTAAAAACGACTTACTGGCTATAAATCAACTTACATTGCAACATAAAAATTAAAATCGCTCTCACAATGGGCGCATTTGTTTCCGATATCGAACGAAATCTGCACGTGGCCATGTTTTTATGAACATAACTTCCTCGTTTACCAGCGCAGCTGAAATTATGTTTTTTAATGGTTTTTGCAAGAGATTTACGTTTGAAAATTTAATTAAATCATCCGTCTTCGTGATAACAACATTTTATCGGATGAAACGCTGAAATTCCGGAATATGAATCAGCATCGTTAGTGGTGATTGTATTTATTCTGTGAAAGTAGGAAATTATTCTGTCGTATGGGTTGGATGGAGTGGGCAACCGGCAAGGACACGGCTGATTTATGAGAGGACGTTAACTGTGAAGGGCGGCACATTAGCGGCGGCTGATTGCTGCTGTGCGTTGTCGACGCGCCCCGCCCGCGCCCTACCGACCGAACATCTCGCGGATAGGTAACAATCATAGAGTAATAGCGTTTCTTGTCATTAATTGTTCTTGTTAAAAGTATCGATAAAAAACGAGAAATTGACATTCTTTATGTGTATAAAAGAGGTAGAGGATAACGTTTATTCGAACAAAGAGCAGCTCTACTGGGGAAGTAAGCTCTACCTCCACCTTATAGAATCCTACAGCCAAATAACTTTATGTTGTGGAAGGGTTTGTAACGCGTGAGTGATGCCTCGTGTGTTGCAAGCGTTGGCTATGGTAACCGCTTACCATCAGGTGGGTCGTTTGCTTGTTTACCGACTTCGTAGTATAAAAAAGTGTATTTAGACATTCAAAATACGAACGCGCAGCAGAAGGCAGCGTTGATCATTTCCGTGTCACGGCACATACTCTATTAACATCGCTCTTTTAATATTCTATATCTATGGAATTAACACTAGTTGTAATAAAATAAAGTAGGCGGAATGTCAAAAGAAAATAATAATCGTAAACCACAGGGTAAATTGAAAGCATACATGGGAGTATAAAAAGAAGCGTTTAATATTTTACTGCAAAATTTTATTATTATTCTTGTAATTTTTTGCGGCTCTTTTATGAGTCCCCATTACAGAGAAATGAAGCAGTCTGTCTTCAAAATGAAAACATCCTGGGATCGCTAACTTTCTTTATATAAAATATATAAATATTGTATTATTTTTTGGGAAAATCTTAATGAAAAGATAACTTAATTTTATGTTACAGTGTATGAACAGCTTAATTTAGCGTCATTTAGAATTATGGTGTACAATACTGGGACAAAGGTTGTTATAAAATTAATAAGTTTCGTTTAATGGCTGGCTAGTTACGACGATATGAAGTATACAGCAGAGTAAAATACGAGTATGCCGTCGTTAATATCTGAAATAAAATAAACAAGGGTCACAACATACAGTATATTTATGTACCTAATTAATATGTTTCATAATGCTCACTATACTTGACTTGGTTTTCATTATATTACCATTCCAAATACACAAATATGTATTGTGAAAGAAATTCAATCTTATTTAATGAATATAAATTATATTTTCGAGTAGAACAAAATCATACCGAGCTGTACGTCGTCATTGTGATCGGGCGAAATTTCAGCGCAGTGAAATATAAAGGCTTTTGCGACCTGAAAATATTTCAATATGTAGACTATATATCTACTTGTATGGCCTTAAGGTTTCTGCTTTTATGCTTTCGTTATAATTAGTTTGAATTGTGAAACGTGCAAAAATTATTCACACATTATCAAATTTTAATTTAAAATTAAATGTTAGGAACCTTTGTAGCACGACGAGCAAAGCCCGCCGGCTCTGTGCATTGCATTTATACCATCCGCTTTCATACACAGCATCCGCTACGCCTATGCTCTGAAACAATATTGTTTGTAGGTAAAACATTTCAATTTTCATGGTAAAACGAATTATTTCATTTTGCAAAAGGTTAAATATAAAAAGAATTCGAGATTATTTTTCTTTTGGATACTGACATATTTGTGAATATATACAATTTGGAATAAATACCGCTCGACATATATCATCAGCATACCAACAGACGATCCCCATTTGAGTGAGTGCGGCTCCAAGGAAAAACTTATCGCTCATTTCCATCCATGGTTCAAGAAACTATAAAAATATACATATTAAAATATTGATTAAAAACTTCCTTAACTACTACAAATAATAACACTCAGCTAGAGTTCAGCTGAGCATTATTTGATGTGGTAACACTAGTTGTATGTTTGGTTATGTTGTGAAGTGATGAGTACCTACAAATCCCATGTACCTAGTTAGAAATGCACGTAAAATATTTCCTCCCGGGACCGAGCGAACGTATCCAACATTTTCCAGCGCATTGCCCAAACACTTTATGTAGACAGCTATTTAGGGTTCTCTTCATCGGAAAATAGATTGACACGGACTTTATTTCTTTTGATGTTGTATTTCGTGGGTACTACATATTTTTAAACATATTTCTTGATATGTTTAGTAATTTTTTTTTTATTGTATTAACTCTGAAATAAAACCTAACCATTTTTTTTTATTTTTTTTTATATTGTTTAAAAAAACATTAAACGCATTTACAATAGTTCTATAAATGTCAGAGTTAACATTATGAAATTATTATGATACAAGGTTAAAATGGAATACATGGAAACCATGCCACTAAAACAGCTCAACAATAATCAGAAGTGTTAAAAGCTTTTTTATCTCACTTTAGTCGTGAAACACAATCTAGTTGCGCTTGGTTCATTTCATTACTTCCATTGTCTGTTGCACTCTTGCACTACACCAACCATTTCAACGGGACGACAACGGAATAAGAAAAACAAAGTTAGCACCGTGATACACTTGTATTAAAACCTTACACTACGAATTGTTGCACTCTTTAAATACTATTTACCTGTATTTTGCAACATTTCAGTACAACACTCACAAAGTAAATGAACATTATTAAGTGTTGGTGAACGATAAAACATAGATAAGATATTTATTGGCGGTCTCGGCGCGCTTATTTTAGTTATCAAATTATTCATTCGTTTTCAAAGTTTCAATGATTTTCATGTTTCTTTATACCTACTACTAAGCTAGCTAACAAGCATTATGGCCCACCTGATGGTAAGCGGTCAGCGTATTGACGCTTGCACGCCCAGGGGTATCTCTCGCGCGTTGCCAACCCTATTTTTGTTGTGTTTAGCTTCGACTAAATAAAAAAACAAGTACTGTATGCTTCCGGTCCTTCCTATATTCATTCTAGGTTTTGGTAGTCGTATTGCAGACTCAAAATTATTTGAGACCATGCCAAACATGCTTTGCAACGTGGCATCCCTAATTAGGCAAACAAGCTCTAATTTGGCAAACACTCAGTCGATCGTTACTAGCGTCTTCATTAGGTAGAGATCATTACTTAGTTGTATCAAACATTAGTCAAAAAGTTATAAACGTTAACGTTATAAATACTACTGGTATAGTAGTCTACATGCACTTACTTTACAAGCCCTAACTCTACACCTTAGTCAAAATATGTGGCTTGGCCGTTTCGCTACCGTCACAAGGGAGTAAGGTGAAAAATGTATTCACTGTTCATTACACAGTTATTCAATAGTTCTTGTAGTAGTGAAACGGCCAAGCCGTGTGGCTTGGCTTTTTTGACTACAGTGTGTAGAGTTTGTGAAGTTAGGGCTTGTAGAGTAAGTGTATGAATGAATGAATTAATGTAGAGTTATAAGCTTGGCTCTACATGAGATCTGATAACTTTATGACAGTGCGAGCCATATGTCTTGGCAACATTTTACATAAAAATGTTTTTGTTGGGATTTCACTTCTTTTTGTAAATTGTTTATGATTTTTTTTTTTGTTTGAAATGTCCAAGTTTTTTTTTGTTGTTTGTGTACTAATACAAGCTTACATACCAAATTTCAGCTTTCTAGGACTTCAGGAAGTAGCCTATGAGTTTTGATGATCATCAGTGAGTCAGTGACGAAATCGGGGTTTTTTAGATATCAATAAAATCTAAAGTATAAGAGCTATGTTATTGAAACTTAATATGTTTAATAAGTTCACTATTGACATCATATCTTGAGAATTTTGTTTATCTGGTATAATCCAAACCTATGTTATAAGGGTTCAAAAAGACGACGAAGTGCTTCGAGAAAAGGTAGGTAGTACCCTTTCGCTTCGCTTGGCTGTCTCGGCGGGGAGCACTTCCGTGCCCCCAGATTGAATATTTTAATACTCACAACAATAGTAAATACTACACAGCATATGTTGACTGAACTCAGTAATACGTTAATGAGGTTCACCACTGAAAATGCATCCTCCAAATGGTTAATGTAACTGAAATAAACGTTTAACATATTCGTTAATTAGGTACAATTGGAACGTTCTATTTAATGCTTAAATAATATCTACTGTTATAAATATAATTCAATTCGTAATGCAATCCTAATCTCTATTAATCAATATTAATGAATATTATTTATTCCCCCGTATTTTTGAAGTATTCCCATTTGCGCACCGATTTTTTTAGCACCGATTTTTTGAGCACCGATTCTATTCCCTTTTCAGCACCGATTCATATTTTGGGTCGGTGCTCAAATGGGAACAAAAATTTAATACGAAATCATTCCCTTTTGAGCACCGACGGGTTTGTAGCTGCTAGTGTTGTGGTGTTTAATAAAACGTATCGATAAAAAATTTACAGTTTTATTATAAAAAGTATTATCTTTAGAGAACCCATTATTAGAGCATCAAAACTATTCCGCTTTGAGTACTGATCAATATGTTAGGTTGGTTGTCAATTGCAGAACAAAATATACTTGTTGTTGATTTTACTTAATAATACATTTATTTCCAAATGACTTATCTTAGGTTATATATTTTTGGAATATCCTTTTAAGAAATGATTAGTTTGTGTTAGAAAACCTAGATACTGACTAGTTATGAAACATAATGTACTCTCTCCATTTTACTTATATAAGTATAGGTGGACCTTTATTTACAACAAATATGTACAAAATACAATCTATATATAGAAAATTTCCTCAAGCCTGCCGCTGCTTCCGATTAACGGCAGGGTTCCCAGAAGGCTGGCAGCGTTTCCTCTTTGGATAGCCAAGCTGACGCGTTGGCGGAAAAAGCTCCCCGCCCGCTGGTCTCCGGAGGTCTCGATCAATTTTGATGACAAGGTGCGAGCAAAACGGCGAGCTTCGGACCCCCACGGTCCCATGGTCTCGACCGCAAAAGGCACAAAAATATAGTTGGGTCCAATCGATGCGTATTTTTTGAATTTTGAATTTTACGCACTGGCCGCAGCTGCCCCTGCAGCTTTACAAGTCGCCGGTAAGTGAGATGGCGCGAGTGTATCGACACATGTGGCATCCCACACCAGCGACTTGCCGACACTCCAAGGGATCAAAGACATACCATCCGGTCTCTTGCCATCGCCCCGCGCAATACCGACTGGTTCCAGTACGGAAGGCACGTTAGCGACAACAAGAGCCCTGCGGATAATGTCGTTAATAGCCGAGTGCCGTGATATTCGACCAGCACTTAGAGAGCACGAAAGCCCATGGTGGCCGAGCTCGTTGACGAGATCTCCGCAGCGGCAGCGATGAGGTTGATTGGTCCTGCAACCAAGACGAAGACAAATACACAGACTTAATGTTATACGGTCTAACATTGTTCCAGTATTTGTTGATGGAATAGCTTGTAGCCAGTGACCTGAGTCACTCTGAGAGACAGCTAACAAGCGCGCGCGGTCTGTATCTATAGAAAAGTTAGAAAATAAATTTTGCCAGGTTTTTTCACAAAGAGGCTTGTCCCACGCTCTCTGAGAGTGACTCAAGGTCGGAATATTTGTGCCTGGACAAGCTGCCTGCCAGGCGTCTCTAGCATCGGACAGGTAAGAAACCTCAACAGATCCAATAGAAGGGTCCAAAACAGAACTGACGAGGTTGCCCACACTGTATACCGAGGATAGAAACGCCGGTACTGATATGCTTGAAATTTTCCGCACTCCTAGGCCACCATAACACACGGGTAGGGTGGCCTGAGACCACACTTTGTTTTCATAAAAACTGCAATTTAGAATTTTGGAAAGTGACGTTTTGATCATATTATCCAAAGTATCTAATATGTGATCAAATTTAAATAAGTGCGTACTGCGGAGCAAATAGGTAAACTTTGGCACGAAAAGGCAGAGTCGAACAATAAAAAATGCATAGTGAGCATTAATTTCATAAAGTCTATTTGAAGAGTCATTAAAATTTTGAATCTTTTTCTCAAAGAAACTAGGAATGGATTCGTCTAAGACTGGGGCTCCAAGAAGATGAAGCGACTCCTTTGACAGTAACTTAATATTGGGAGCCAAAACATTAAAATTTTGAATTAATTCTGGTTTTTCAGATTCTGGGAAAGAATCTAAAATAAGGAGCTCACATTTGGAGCTATTGAATTCTAGGCCAATCTTTTTAAAATTTTCTGTCAATGTTTTAAAATCACTGAGAACGGAAGCCGCATCACCCCCCAGCGTACCGTCGTCTAGATACCATACATTAAATTTTGATTGTAACCCGGAAATAATTGGATGGATGGCCAAACTGAAGATAGCTGGACCGAGAGGGTCGCCCTGTTGACAACCCATGGCGGAAATAAGTGGGTGTTCTCTGAAAAAAAGTTTTGATGGATGCCCATAGCATTGCCAAAGGTAAGGATATATGTCAGGGCAGATATCCCGAATTTGGGTCAATAAAGCACCCCTATCGACAGAGTTAAATGCATTTTTTATGTCAACTTTAAGCAGCACTTCACCTCCGTTATTTAAAAGAAAGGTCCGAGCCGCATGAACAGCTGCCTCACAACCTCCCTTTGAGCCAAAACCGAGTTGAATGGGCTGAAATATTTCCGAAAGTTTCGGGAGAATGTGACGACAACAAATTTTGGAGGCCATACGACGGATAGTATTACCCACAGCGATGGGTCTTACTCCGCCATCTTTTTTGGATAGCGCGCAAAGGTTGGCCCCATAAATGATCTCAGTGAATGGGCTTGGCACCTTTCCTGCCAACATTAAATTTATAAGAGAGGTTAATTTTGATAATAATTTGGTACCAGCGTCTCCGGCGGCACCACAGACAAGATCTTTGTAATGCTGTGGTGTAAAACCGTCGAGGCCGCCAGCAGAACCAGGTTTAAATGACATAATGACACTCAAAAGATCTTGGGCGTTACAATTTAGACAATTTTGGTCTAAAGATGGGGGATCCGGGAGGTTTATATTTGAAAGCGGAGATGGATGTTTTGATTCTAAAGCAGACAGGGTTTCAGGTGTGTCTGCAGCGACAACATCACTCGAAAATAGCAGATGTGCTGCCCCCTTGAAATCGCCATCGTTCGCTTTAGTTTCGATTTTCCTGATAGTGTTTGCCTGATTATATTTTTTTTTAATTTTGGGAAAATTTGGAATAATATTATCAGTTGAGTCTAATATTGAGCAGTTATTTTTAATTTGTTGTGTGAGAGAAATCTCATTTTTCTGGCGACTAGGGACATGCAGCACTCTGTACGAAAAAGTAAGCAGGTCTTCCCAAGCACTTAATGAATTTATACTGAGAATTTTGTCTATACATACACTTAAAGCTGAAGCCACGCAGATACGTGCTCCGCGTGGGATTCGCTTTAATACCGGGACATTATTCTTTAGCGAACAAATTAGTTGCGAAAACGGGAGGTCAGTAGAAGAAGAATTTGGAGCCGAAATATATACGTCCGAATTGGTGGAGCCGGTTTGATGGATAAGGTTTGGAATACGTTATTCAATAAAATAACGTAAGTACTAAGTCTTGGTACCATTTTTTCATAAGTATACATTTTACTTATATTAAATCTCTCTCTAAATACCTCCAAAAATGTATACTTATGAAAAAATGGTACAGGATAGCATAAGCTCGAAGGAGCTCTCTCCAAAATTTTTTTTTAAATCAAAACCTGGTTTTTTTCATAAGTAATAATATGTATATTTTTTTTGGAAAGAATATATATATATGTTGTTGTATAACTAGGGAGAGCTCCTTCAAGCTTTTATACTGGTACTATTTAAAACTGTGGTGTTTAAATAAAATATATCGATAAAAAAATAGTTTTATTTTACAGCATAATTTAATTGTTTATTATCAATTACAGATGAATATTAATTATTTATTACCGTCCTAGACTTAAATATTCTCAATTCGAACAAAACACAAACAATACAAGTCACCATACGTTTTTTTATTATTATGAAGGAGCTTAGGTAAGATGATCTGTGATGATTTTAGAGCATCAGATAATATTTTAAATTGTACCAGTATAACAGAAGTTTGAAGGAGCTCTCTCTAGTAAAAAACAACATTATATTCTTTAAATTTACGAAAAAGGAGAGAGCTCCTTCGAGCTTATGTTATACTGGTACAATTTAAAATATTAGCTGATGCTCTAGAATCGGTGATCTAATGGGAATATTCAATAAAATAACGTAAGTACTAAGTCTTGGTACCATTTTTTCATAAGTATACATTTTTGGAGGTATTTAGAGAGAGATTAAAATACTACAACACTAGAAGCTACAAATCCGTCGGTGCTCAAAAGGGAATAATTTCGAATTAAATTTTTGTTCCCATTTGAGCACCGATCTAAAATATGAATCGGTGCTGAAAAGGGAATAGGATCGGTGCTCAAAAAATCGGTGCACAAATGGGAATACTTCGTATTTTTATGTTTATTTCTATTCCTCTCCATCCAAAGGTTGCCTGGTAGAGATCACTTTTAGTGATAAGGCCGCGCATTGTAGCACTTTCACTGTTAGTTTTAAGTTTTGTTTGAAATAATATGTTTTGGTGTAACAATAAAGTATTATCTATCTATCTATTTCATTTCATGACTGAACTTAGTACATTGATCAGATTCACCACTGAGAATGCATCCTCTAAATCGTTGATGTAACTAAAACATAATCTGTGTCATTACAAAAGATAAGGGCCCTGATTCTGTTGTTCACAACTAAACTAATTTTAATCTCACTATGTCTCTTTCTAACAAAGAACATAAGAAAAGGATGTAAGAAATTTAGTCCTGTCAAATTAGTCCAATGCTTGTTTTCAATATAAATTTAGTCGCCATCTAT
This sequence comes from Polyploca ridens, assembly GCA_951394255.1. NCBI lineage: Eukaryota > Metazoa > Arthropoda > Insecta > Lepidoptera > Drepanidae > Polyploca > Polyploca ridens. The sequence goes on from OX596248.1 coordinate 8,338,715, forward strand.
CGCGGTTACGCCTAAATACACGCAAAATAAGACGGCAAAATTAATTTGACAACTTAAAATATGTTCTATCCTTTTTCAATAATGTTCGTAAGAAAGAGATGAGATGTGACTAAAATTTGTTTAGTGCGATTTACAACAGAATCGGCACCAATGCAAGACCAAGAAATAAATAAAACTTATTCATTAAGTTTTACTAGACTTGCTTTAAACCATGTTTTGTAATAAGATCATTCTTGTTGCCTGTGAATATCAATAAACCAAAGAACATATCTTACTTGATTAATCTCTGGTGTACTTTAACAAGAGATACGATCTCCTTGTAGCAATCGTACGACTGAGCTTCAACATCTGCGTCTGAAACGGCTAAGTGACGTATCTTCTCTTGTAGCAGACGCAACAGCATGCTAATGTGGCTTGCCATTGTCATGAATAGTAAATCTGAACCGAGCATGCAGCACACTGATATTATACCTGGAATATGTTTTGATAGATAGCTAAGAATTAAGGTATTTGGCGCGCTTTATCCCTCAAAGGGTAACCTGACTGAGTGCATTTCGGTGAAGCCATTTCTCACCGATTGATGATATTTGAGATCCAACATGAGCTGTAGTTTACGCTATCACACTGATTTCTTTCGATAAACCTCTATAGTATCTAAAGTGCAAAACAGATAGGAGAAATGGCGTACGCTATGGGGCGAACGTGGCGCGTAGCGTCTACCACTCCATTCTCATTTCATACAAAATATCTATATGAAATCATCACGATTAAGCATACTGAAGGAACGTGGTTTTCATGTCGTTTTAAATGAGGATAGTAATAAAAAAAACTGTTCGATAAGAAACAATCTTTTTCTTATTTGCTCAAACAAGTGTAATTATTAACCCAGTGGACTGTATCTCATATCATATTGTTAAAATATACATCACCTGAACATGTTTCAAAAATATATACGATTTCGTGATAGACAGGTTTAGTTTTATCAAAAGGGTAAGACATCTGCCACACGTAGCCCAAGCCTGACGGTACACCTCGAGCTTTTCTGTATAGAAGAACTGCTATTGGTGTCAAATTGTACAACCAAACTCCAAGTACATTCCAGAATGCGTACACTGCAAAGGAATGTGAGCAGTCAATTTCATATTTCCTTTAGTCCCAGAAACAGAATGATCGACGTTTTTAATACACCGCTATTTATCGGGAAAAAACGTTACACGTTATTACTAACAAAATTGTCTTTGCTTCAGTGCTGATAGACTTTTTTGTTTAATTTCGTCTCCCTCCTTATTCTCGATCGAGACTGGCCAAATGTCCGCTAATTCGTTCACAAGCTGCCTGAACGTACTCCGCTTGTACCATATTGTTATTAGTTTACCGAAACCTAAGGAAGGCAAATACAATTAATTGACTATTAATAAATGTATTTCGTTCCTACTAATTAAATTATTCCACTACCTATAATGTTATATCAAGTTTTTAAAGGTACATTTTACTCACTCATCGTGTCGTACCCTGCAATATGTAAATATCCACCGACGAATTCTTCTAAGGATGCAGAATTAATCATCTTCACAGCAATATGTGCTATCTCCCCAGCTAACATCAATACTAAAAGTGTAGACGACACCAGAAATGACAAATAAACCTTCAGTTTATCTAAGAAATACGTCGGTGCTTCATCGATAAAAGAGAGTCCTATTCTACGAATACAAAAATTGCACAGTTTTAACGTGTCTTTAATTTCTTTACGAGCTACAAATTTCTCGTTGTTCATATCTGATCTACTACTCCGCTGCCGAACTACGTACAATACATATAATACTACAAGTAAGTAAATATTAATACCTCAATTCTTTATATATGGAATAGTTTCAAAGTAAAAAGATTCGTACAAGAAAATTATATGTTACATGACTGATAATAATGGTTCCATACTAATTTAATAGATTGATTTGTGGAAACTTTTTTAAATAACTTTTACTGGACTTTAAGTTTCCTACTTATTCTTATCGTATTCATAATAAAATCAATATTTTAAATGAGAAGGCATATAATAAGATAGTGAGTACCTATCTAATTATCTATCTACTTATTTCCCCAAGTTTGTTCCGGTTGATAAACGTATTAGCTACTAATATCGTACATTTGGATTTGAATTATTCAAATATTTTAACACGAGTTATTAATATACTATGTACCTAATAGGAAGCTACATTATCCCCGAGTATTATTGGACTTTTTACCCCGGGAACGCGGATGAAACCGCGGGGGACAGCTAGTAAAAGTATGATTTATAAAAAGCCTCACTTGCTTCTAGACTTTATGTACTTAGGCGAAATATTTTGTCGCAAAAAAGAAACTAACTTCCTTAAATAGTGTGTGTAAAGCCTATTTTGCTGTAACTGATTTGGTTTGAATAATATAACTTGCCAGTATTTTTTAACACGCTTTTATTAGCTTCACCTGTATGTATGTATGTATGTATGTATGTATGAATGTATGTAAAGGAATCTTCGAACGTAATTTTCATAGACTTCCAGACGTCAGATTTAACTGAAATTTGGCACACTTATCAAGAACCGATGACAATATAATAATTTGGTGCCATCGAGCTGATCTGATGATAGATCCGGAAGGTAGGCACTGGAACTCCATAACGGAGCAACGTTTCCTAGCCGTGTTTGGGCTTGTTGGAATTGTCATGAAATGAACTTTGACCACGTATGGTTTTCAGGGTCTGACGATGGAGTAGGAGAGTAAGCACTGGAACTCCATAGTGGAGCATCGTATACTAGCCGTGTTTGGGTTTGTTGGAATTGTCGTGAGATGAACTTGGACCATGTATAGTTTTCAGGGTCTGGTGATGGAGTAGGAGGGTAGGCACTGGAACTCCATAACGGAGCAACGTTTCCTAGCCGTGTTTGGGCTTGTTGGAATTGTCATGAAATGAACTTTGACCACGTATGGTTTTCAGGGTCTGACGATGGAGTAGGAGAGTAAGCACTGGAACTCCATAGTGGAGCATCGTATACTAGCCGTGTTTGGGTTTGTTGGAATTGTCGTGAGATGAACTTGGACCATGTATAGTTTTCAGGGTCTGGTGATGGAGTAGGAGGGTAGGCACTGGAACTCCATAACGGAGCAACGTTTCCTAGGCGTGTTTGGGCTTGTTGGAATTGTCGTAAGATGAACTTTGACCATATATGGTTTTCAGGGTCTGATGATGGAGTAGGTGGGTAAGCACTGGAACTCCATAGTGGAGCATCGTATCCTAGCCGTGTTTGGGGTTCTTGGAAATGTCGTGAGATGAATTTTGACCATGTATAGTTTTCAGGGTCTGATGATGAAGTCGAAGGGTTGGCACTGGAACCCTATAGCGGAGCATCGTATTCTAGCCGTGTTTGGGTGTATTGGAATCGTATTATGCCAAATTTTGGCATTTTGGCCAAATATGGTTTGCTGAGTCTGTTGGTGGAGTCAAAGAGTAGGCACTGAAGCTAAATTCTTATTATAAATGTGAAAGAAAGTGATATTGGGTGAAAATATGGTATAAGTAACATAATAAAATGGTATGAATAATTTATGTTGACTAAAAAATGAAAAATAAATTACAGTTTAAAAAAACTAAAAAAACACGCTTTAAAAAGCCCTGCACTAAACTGTAATTTATTCTTCCTGACGATTTCCACCCAGGACATGCATTTATGAGCATGAACAGAACATGTCTGCATGTCCCGAGTCTGTGTGTAATTATGTAAATTAAGTATGTATTTACAAACAAAAAAGTATATAGGTATGTAGTAGGTATATCATTTATCTAGTTTCCATAGTACAAGCAAAGAATTTAAAACGTCCAGAAGGATAGTCGCCTCTATGGGAACACGAAATAAACAAGCCATAATTGACAGTATTTAAAAGTAATAAGTTTAAGTAAGTAAAAGTGTCGAAATTGCAATACTTACATGGAAGGTTAGTTTTTTAGTTTTTCCTTGGTTTTTATAAGTGTTGTGACAGTATTTAAATACGCAAGTTGACATTTTTTATTTAATCAGTACAGCGAATATGACGCGATGACAGCCGTGCGCAATACGAACTGAGAGCGATTTGCTCAGAAGCCCCTCAAGCGGAGTGATATTAAATGTCATGCTTTAGTAAGGCTGACTATCCATCTGGGTAGAGGCACGATGCCCTATGAAAATCTTTGAGTACAAGCTCGGCTTAGTTTAGGATTAGATAGGGGTGTGTAAGGAATGTCCCAGGATATATATATATATTTTTTAATAATATACTTACGTATTCTATAGGTTGTCAATAAAACTATGAAATAGAGAAAAACTACAATTCGTTTATTTTAATGTTATTACATGCATAATAATATGTGCTGATACAATAATTTTAGTCCCGTCTATACGATGAATATAGCAGAGTGAAGTAAGAATATGAAGTCGTCAAAATCTGAAACAAAAAAAAAACAATTGAAATGTATAGATAGGGATTCGACAGCCTAGTATTTAAACCATAGATATACCGAATAAAATACCTATTATCTTTATAAAAAATATTATGAAAAACCTAATTATCATTACAATGGTTGATTGCATGTATATCGGTTTTTCTTCTGTTTTGCAGAAAATTATCACCTCAGGCAACATTTTTTTTACCGTGTATAAGCCACCGTTCTACCACCGTGCTATGGTTTCCTCACGATGTTTTCCTTCAAAGCTCAAGCCCATCGTAGGAGTTCAGTTCTCAGTACTGACACCCACTGCCGACCTTCTCAGGTGATAATGTGTGGATAGATATTTATTATACATAAATATATAACCTGGAATACTCATTTAGTAGTAATCCAATTCGGCAACCAGTAAGTGCTTTTGCACAGATTCATAACAGTACCGACTAATCATTTCATCTTCATGTTTAGTGTATTCTTGACTAAGCCAATCAGAGCACGTGTGTCCTTGACTGAGCTTTTTGTCGGTGGTATTATAAGAGGTGCTGGTAGTCGGGAAATTGGCGTAATTGCGCTTCTTTGGGTTAATTGTTCGATGTGTCAATAAAACTATGAATTACATTAAAAAAACTACTATGAACTTAAGAATTTAATTACTTAAGGAATTTTATGGAACACTCAACTTTTTAACTTTTAAGTTAAATGCTTTTTTTTTACATTTGGAACAAATACTCACCGAGCTGTACGTAGTCATTGTGATTGGACGAAATTTCAGCGCAGTGAAATACAAAGGCTTTTGGGATCTGGAAATAAAAGTTTCAACTGAACGAGAAATCACTTAGTTGAAATGTGAAATTCAATTTATTTAAACCTCGCTATTGTAGGAGAAAATATTATTTATTCAAATAGAACTTACCTATATAATAAAACTATACTATATAGCTTAATCTAAATAATAATAAACTAATAACTAAAAACTAAGAAGGATAAACAATAATAACAAAAAAAACGTATAAATAAGCTAACCTATCAAGGTCGCTGCCAAGTGGTAGCGTGCCCAGAACGCTGGCGGCATTACCTCTGCATTGCTATACTAATACGTTGGGCGAGGTATACGCCAGCCCTCTGGTCACGCGACGCTTCGACCAGGCGCTTAGAAATGCCTCGGAAAAAGCGGTGGGCGGCCGGCCCCCATGGACCCATTGTCTCTACCCCAAACGGCTCAAATAAGTAACTGCTATTGAGGTTACCATATTTGCGCCGTTTGAGGCTTTTAGCGCAGGCAGCATTGCCGGCCTTATTCATGGTCTCTGGAAGATGAGACGGTGCCAAAGTATCAACACACGTGGCGTTCCAAACTAGGGGCCGCCCCATCTTCCAAGGAATCAATACCGTCGGGTCTATCGTCGCTATTGTTATACTTTTAAACGTTACATAAAATCTATATCCATGAACCCTTTATGAACTGTTTGTTGATTGATTTGGTTGTTGTTGATTATGTTTTTGTAAATATAATTTGCCAAAAAAAGTACACAATTATCAAAATGGAATAATTAAATGTAAAGGAACGAAGTACCTTTGAAGCACAACGAGCAGGGCCCGCCGGCACTCAGTGTTGCTTTTATACCATCCGCTTTCATACACAGCGTCAGCTACGCCAATGCTCTACGAAAAAACATGTTATAACCTCGTAAAAACAATGTGGAATTTACATTTCAGCAAAAAATACGTTTGCGTGTTGAACATAAATAGCCAGTCCCAAAATACATGAAATTTAATATTATGTAGGTATATGAATGTGTTTAAAACCGTAATCTCACCATTTTAAGTGAAGATGTGTGTGGTAAGCACACAAAGCCTAGAAGGAACTATCTCTCAAGTGCAGCTGTCGGAACACACCGATATGTGCTTGGTGACAGATTTTCATCTTGAGGATGTTAGCTAAGCAGGTTGGTACTACAAAGTACTCTACCACCGAGCTAAGGTTTCCTCACGACATTTTCCTTCACTGAAAGCTGAAGCTCGTTGTAGGATTCGAGCTCGGGAGCTTCGTATTGGCATCCGACGTCACTACTGTCCTATCATCGCCTTATTACGGAGCAAATTAAAACCTATACTGTATACTGACCGCTTGATAGATATCATCAGCATACCAGCAGACTATGCCCATTTGAGTGAGTGCTGCTCCGAGGTAAAACTTATTGCTCATGTCCATCCATGGTTCTAAAAACTACAAAAACAAATGCATTCTGAATTTCTCACGTATTATGTAGAAAATATGTGTAAGACACCTACTAAAACTTGTTGAAGATTTCAGTGTAAGTATATTCTGTCTATGGGATAGGCGAGGACTTGTGTTACGACAATAACACCGTAGCAAATAATGAAGTAAGTACCAATCCTGATACCCTACTTAAAATACGTACACCCGAATACAACAGTAGCACCTACTGATTTTAACAACAGATTTTAACGAGACCGCAGGAATATAAGACCTGGATTTTTACAGCCCCAACCGATATGAGAATTTATTGAAATAAATTCTGTCCCTCCAGGACACATTTGTATGATTCCTTTAATTAATTCGACCAATCGTCTCGCCGTTTTTACCATCTGCATAGCACATATAAAATGTAATAAAAATATAAATGAAATTACTTTATCATCAACTATAGAATTCTGTATATCTCTTGCATATAGCAGATAAGTACTTACTACAATAGTGAATACAACACTGCAAATGTTGACTGAACTCAGCAGAACATTGATCAGATTCACCACTGAGAATGCATCCTCTAAATCGTTGATGTAGCTGAAACATAATCTGTGTCATTACAAAAGATAGATAAAGCAAGACCAAGAAATACATAAAACTCATTCTTCCTTATAACAAAATATAGTTAAAAGCAAGTCTAGTAAAAATCAGGTTTTAAATATATGTCCTTTTGTAACTGCACAAAACAAAAATAACCCTGTAATAAGGTAATTTTTGTAACCTGTGAACATCAATAAACCAAAGAACATATCTTACTTGATTAATCTCTGGTGTATTTTAACTACAGCGATAATTTCCTGATAACAGTTATAAGACTGGGTCTCCAAATATTTAGCATCTGCGACCGTAATGGCTAAGTGACGTATCTTCTCTTGTAGCAGACGCAACAGCATGCTAATGTGGCTTGCCATTGTCATGAATAGTAAATCTGAACCGAGCATGCAGCACACTGATATTATACCTGAAAAATTTACAAAAGCTGTTACTATAACACAATTTTATTGAATACATTAAGAGGAAAGGATGGCTGCAAGAAATTTGAAAAATAGGTTTTTACTATATCTATTGCTGTCGCGGCGTGCCCGAGCTATCCCGCCCGAGGGCGATAGAGACAACTACAGCTTAGACCGATTATACCTATTTAAAATAGATGAAATCGCTATTCCGTAATCCCCGGTTTCCTCCTCCAAAACTGGCTCGATAAAAAAAAAACAAGAATCATAATAAGAAGGGTTTTGACTATGTCTGTCGGTTTTCCTTTGTTTTATTATATCCGTCAAAATTTGTTCGCTGGACGTCTGATATGGGCGTTAAAAATGGTAATTTTTTGTGATTTTAGGAGGCTCCTAATTCTTATAATAATTAATTTATGGAGAAAAACACAACCGAGGGACATACAGTGGTACCTACAGATTGCATGGTAATATAATCATTGCTCTAGTGTTTTTATCCAGAGAGGAAACTGAGGATTACGTTTGTATGGAACAAACGCCACCAGCATTGCCTCTTAATATCTTTATTGAAATATCTATAAATTTAAAGAAAATAATGCTAATTTTACCTGCGTAAGTTTCAAAAGCATAAACAATTTCATGGTAAACCGGCTTAGTTTTATCGAACGGGTAAGACATCTGCCAAACGTAGCCCAAACTTGCCTGTAAACCTCGAGATCTCCTGTATATTAGTATCGCAATTGGTGTCAAATTGTACAACCACACACCAAGCACATTCCAAAATGCGTACACTGCAAAATAAATATTTATTTTATGTTATTATATTGATAGAGTAGTTATTACGTCAGCCGAATCTAAGTATGCCAAGGATATATACACATCTGTCTGTGTTTTAAAGCTGACAGGCTGTTTCGCTTAATAACATCTTCCTGTTTGTTCATGTTCGAGATAAGCCAAATGTCCGCTAAATCTTTCACAAGCTGCCTGAATTTGTGTCGCTTATAGCAAATTGTAACGAGTTTACCAAAGCCTGAAATGGAGACAAAATTATTGAATAAGTATTACATTTTTATTTTATACGATTTCCGTAAACAATCCGCCTAATGGTCAACGGTTACCGTAGCCATATGTACGCTTGCAAAACACGGGCAGATACACGGGGCATCACTCACGTGTTACCAACCCTTCTCCCCCTCCCCCAATGAGCACTGCACTAGATAAGAAACAAACATCAAAGATTAATCCTGTACTTACTCATGATCCCATATCCTGTAACATGTAAGTTGCTACCGATAAACTCTTCTATGGATGCAGAACTGGCCATCTTCACAATATGTGCTATTTCTCCACTTAACATCAACACTAGAAGTGTAGACGATACAAAAAACGATAAATAAACCTTCAGTTTATCGAACATATTTCTCGGTACCTCATCAAGGAATGAGAGACCTATAATCCGAATGCAGAAATTACACAATGTAAACGTTTCGTGAATTTCTTTTCGAGCAATCATTAAGTCGTCTTCAACCATATTTGTACCTACAATATGCGCTCTAGAAAGGATAGTAAAGCAAAAGTTGGTTGATATTTTCAACAAGACAAATAAAGTTTAACTTCTTAGCCACACTTATTTATACGTAGTAATTTCGAGGTAAAAAGATTTGTTGGAGTAAATAATTGGTTAAGGATCTGAAATACTTAATATACCGTAATTTGTCGAAACTTTTACCTACTTGTACTTCTTTTTTCAACTAATGCGTAGGTATAGAGACCAACTATGACGCTCATTTAAATATGTTGTTATATGAATTTTTCGAATCCGAATTGTAGTTCCAGAGATTAACGCGTTTAAACAAACAAACAATCAAACAAAAACTCTTCAGCTTTATTATATTGCATTAGGTAATAGGTAACAAAATTTTCATATAGTATTTTAAAAAATAACATTAATTTGGTCGCCCAGGTTGATAAAATTCAGATTATTCGCCATCTAGTTAACCATGAGAATGCCTGTCTAGGTACACATTTGATACGCTTATATGTTATGCCAGACATTCATTAAACCCAATTACCATTTGCAGTGCTACAGTCTGTTTGATTTCAGACTTAATTATTCCAATTTCACCACAAACGATGTCAACTGCAATCATTGAATCCATCACGTGAGATTCCACGACCAGCCACGCTTGATCTACGCAGGTCATATAGCTGCGGTACGAATATATTCCGTGATAAAGACCATAGCGGAATGGTGCGATGAAATGATGTTAATTTTAACGTGGTTCTGGAATAATGTAATTAATGTGAAATGTGGTGCGTCCATGCTACGCAAACCGAGCACGAGGCGAGCCACGAACGAACAGGATTCCTTCGTTGCTCGCGATGTAAAGTGTGGACGTTACAACGAGCCTACAACGAGCGCGATGCGAATCCCTGTGTTTGTGAAAAAACTGTCAATCGGGCGGAGCGCAAGCCGTATGCTCGTTCGAGGCTCGCAAGTCCGTCCACGCTACGCGAACAACGAACGACTCCTGTTCGTTGATGACTCGGTTCGCGTAGCATGATCGCACCATAATTTCTTTCACGAAAGTAATGCTGTCGATAAATATAATTATTTACAAATCAACGAACATATTGACAAGAATTTGCTCAAAATGTCAACATAATCATATTAGAGTCAAATATTGTAGAGCACTACATGAGAACTTAAGTAGGAGTTTGAGCAATAGTGGGACCATCGGCAAGTGTTAATGAGAGCTAAAACTTGTAAACTGCACTAGCAGTCCAACATACATTATTAGCAGGAACTTGCAACACCTGCCCGGCGGAGTCTTGCGCTGAAATTGCATTTCCTATTACACTCTGCATATAACTTTGGAATGCCTTTGGTTGTCTTATCTGCAGTACATAGCTTTGGAACGTGCTTCATAAGTTATACTACAACAAAGTTTACTTGTGCTTGTAGACTAGGGATATCAATATACAGCTAAAATTGCAGTTTTTAAGAAAAAATATCGTACCTACTAGAAAAATATAAATAACAGATGATAAAACTTACGTTTGCTAATGTAGTAAAAATCAGGGATTGTACTTAACTCTCTATATCTTAATCGTATAAAAACGAAAGGGTATTGCCATACAATGTCAACAAACTATCGCCTCAAATCCTCCTCAAGTTGGGGCACGGCCGGCCTCACCTGTCCCAGGGATTATGTTGGTGTCGCATTTAGCCGGCTTTGCGGGATTAGGGCACGTCCCTGGGTCTCGCGAAAGTAAGCAACCGGCTGCCCGTTTATCCACTGACAAATCTTAACTATGTTTTATTTTTCAAGTCACGCGTCGATATTCAAGTTTGTTGCTGTGTGTTAAACTTTATAAACCCTAAAAATGGAAAAGCAATATTATTTATACCAAACATAATTCGATCAAAATTACGATCTTCAAAGCAGAAGACTGGACGAAAGAGAATTAGCTTTATAAAATCCCACACTGTAGGTGATGAAAAATTCTTGATTTAAATACCTTACCATATTAAAAAAATCCCTTCTAAGAAGATTTCTTCTTACGATATAACAGAGTCTGAAAAGGAATGTTTTTTTTCCCGAAAAATATAAACTATTTATAAGTAGGTATATACTTTTACAGCGTTTCCAGGTTTCGTAGTCGATATATAGGAAATAAATGGCAGACTAACAGACAACAAAGAGACCCACATATAAATAATATTGGTTAAGATAAAACAAAACTTTTGTTGACTTCTTATTAGTTCTAGTAAAGCTTGCAGAAAAGTTGGGAGAAATGTAAGGGGCTCTCTACGGATTATCTCTTTGCGCTGCAACGTCGAGCGCCGGAAACCCTGCGAACATCCCGGAGGCAGGTAGGTATCTATCATATGAGAAATCATTTTATTCTTCCATCCTTAGAGCTGATATTGCTTTTATTACCATACTAAATTAAATACAAAGCCAATATGACAAACTCTTTTATAAATAAGTATAGTTTTATATATATTTTTTTAAATCTATTGATAATGGTTGTCAAAGACGTTTATAGAAGGGGCATGGGTAAAATGAAAAAGGTAAAAGGAGGCAGGCCAGAGTGGCCTGCCTCCTTGCCTACCTTTTAAATTGAATGCACACGTTAGGAAACGAACACGAATGCAAAATTGCAAAACAACAGCCATTTATATTTCGACACAGCATATGGATAAACTAAGTTTCACTCAACTATTTTACCTACTGTCCAGCCAAGTTCGGAAAAGGAAAGACCGACGCACCTACAGCAATCACCCGAACCATTTGGAAAACACAAAATCAAACCATTCCTTAAGAAATATTGAACCTACAAAGTTGTAGTTGTATTGCCTCCGCTGGACTAGAGTCTCTCTAAAAATTACATGAAATTATTCAATGAAACTTTTACAGTACTTGAGAAAACGTTATAATAATTGAACTGTTTTACAAAAAACTTGAAACGACTTCAAAGTACACTCAGAAGTAATCAAATCCTGATCTGATGACAATGGGACCAAACGGGAAGTGTAGCCTTTCGAATAAAAAAAGAATTTTCCAAATCGGTTAATAAATCAATCAAACCCTTACGCGTGTGTCAGGTTAAGGTTACACCGGAAGTTCAATTTAATAATTACCGGAAGTTTAAATAATAATCAAACCTTTACTTCAATAATGTTGACATTGCAAATAATACATTTATCAAGAAAATACATTAATCAAGAACTTAGTTCAATAATGTTGCCATTGCAAAGAATAAATTTATCAAGATTTAACCAAATACCTAATATGCGCAAGGCGTGGACGCTAGTGACAGTGAGTTGAAATTTCTGTAGGCACAAAATGTATGTTTAGCAAGGACCTTTTTTTAAAACAAGTTAAGTAGGTATGTTTTACATTCTTGCAGGGAACCTGCATAGGCACCCATTTAGATCTCAATTTTATTATGAGCGAAACCTCAGTTCTTCTGTGCCCAACTGGGCCATTTTCACATTTATGTTTTTGGTGAAGTTTTATTTATAAATGTACACAGTTATTGTTCCCCAATGGATTCCTATAACCACGAATAATTGAACGGTGTTCGCAATCCACTAGCTATTACCGCGCATTCAATGATATCTTTATAAAATTTTATAATGTTTATGGATTTTATATATTCTCAAGCAAAAAATACTAGTTTTAAAAATATTTTAAGTAAATCGTCTGTATACATCAATAAGGAAGCCCGCACACGAACAACAATCGCTTTTTAACAATGAGCGATTATTTTGACGCCGAATATAGAATATTCAGAGATCCAATACCGAAACGGCCACGAGCCACAAAAAGATGAGCGATTGTATCTCGTGTGCGGGCTCGCTAAAGGTGTATTTTGAATATTAGAAAGTAGAGCTATCGCTGTACATTATAAACTACACAAAAATAAGAGTAAGTAGAAAAATCTACTTAGGATGCAATTTGCTTCATAGAACTGATTTTTGGCTAGGCACCTGTATATCTCCGAGGTTCAGGAAGAGGCGCTGCGCTGGTATGAAGTACCGTCGCCCGGACGTCTGCGTCTCCACTTCAATTTTCGCCCAGCCGCAGTCCCAGCTGAATTCAATTACAGATACATGAATAAACATTCCTTTTTCCTCCAGTCAGGAAGTTCGCGATGCCACCAAACGGATTCAAGTGGAAACATTAAATTACAATAAATAGCTGTCGTGTAAAATATAGATTATTATGAAAGCGTTTTTGTTTTTTGTAACCAAAATGCTACACTAAAAGTAAATTATATTAGGTACAATTTATTTTTTCTAATAATTTGAATGTGCCTACCTTGAACGATTTAACCTCAATCGTTCAAGGTGCCTACCAATGACAATATTAGTACTACCAAAATACGTATAGTAGATTTGTATTTTGATATGGAATTTATCAGACTAATAAAATATGTATTTATTGAAAAACATAGAGATTTACATTATTATTTTAGACCACATCATCACTAATCAGGGTGAAATTATGGTCAAACTAGTCATTAAATAAAAAACTATTTTAAAAATAAAGCAGGAACATAGGATTTATTTTAAATGACCGATGAAGATACATATAAAGCACGATCCCATGCATTCGCGAAACAACAGCCTGGGCTTCGGTAGACATATTGAGAATGGACAAAAAACCTGCACGAAATGGGACCGTTGAAATTCTAAAGCAATCCATTACGTGGGGCAAAAGCAAATCCCACCGAACGATGTGCAATAAATCCAACAACGATGACAGATCTCGCGGGCCAACACTCCATGCTCTCTGCCTTTTAACACTTTATACATATGAAATTGCAATATTCAACTTGATTTATAACAAGGCCATAAGTCATGCTTTAACTTATATCATATGCTCTGACGTCATTTCCGCGCAACGTGCATACTCTCCACGGACATGGTTATATTAGCTATTTCATTTTGACTTTGTATTTATGTTCATTATTTCACTTTTTATCATCCATTAACCAAAAGTATGTGCTTACTTCCAAAAACATTTTCATTTTGTGTGATTGATGATTATTATAAACATGCCCAACTTTTTTTTGAAAATAAAACTCATAAAGTAACGATTACTATTCTCCAAGCAACCTACTTACACACACGAACAAAAAACCCCTTTGAAAGTCCCCTCGAACGGCAGCCACAAGCTGTAACCGGAAACTAATGGCGAACGCACTATATCTCACTTAATTAAGGCACTGTGAAAGGGCAGTCAAGGACACGTACGTGACGTGAAGTACCCGTGTTACTGTATACCCACTACGCCACTAAGTCCACTAATAAAGCAGGTACATTGAGCTTAAAGCCTCTACTTCATTCAATACGGCGATCATATTAAACTTTTTTTACATACAGTTGCGTTCTAAAAGAACTTTATTACGTACGAGTAGGATTGCTACACACTAATTGGGATTAGACTACGCTAGGGTTTTCACTGATCGTTTAAGTAAATATATTTTATTATTAACTGAAATTGTGTATCAATCGCATTAAGTAGAGGGAATACTCCCCATTACGTTTGTCTGTTATTGATGTAAATAATCAATTAGTTTGTTCGAGCAACATGTAACAGCTTACAGGTACTTTAATAATATAGTATGAATAATTAGTACGCAGCATCTTTTAATTTATTAAACATTGGATATTTTTTCCTTTATTTTAAAAATTCTCTTTTATCAACAACGACGTAATTAAACCAACAAAAACACATTCTAAAAAGAAAATAAACACCGCCTCATATTTCTTAATTTTTATCATCATCAATTTCACCTTAAATTGGGAACCCTGACAACAGCTACGACGTAGCTCATTCGTAGCCCCTGGCGGCGTTTCCCGTAGGTACTTGAGCATCCTAATAAAGCCTACGTAAAACCCTCCAGTCGAGGAGTTAATTTGCTCCAGTGATAATATTTACCTTTCACAACCAGATGCGTTTTTCATGTTTAATTATTATGTTAGAGTGTTTGCTACGGAGTCTACGAAGCGCTACGTCGTAGCTGGGTGTTGATTCCGGCTTATTACACTTCATATTATAGTTTTATTTTTAGCTGTTTCTTCTTCATAAGTAGCTTTAGCTTTGTTAAGTAAATGTTCGTGAGACTTGTTTTTGGAGATGTTTGGAAGCTTACCATGTCAAGACACTACAGTGTATAATAATTAATATCATCCATAGATCCATGAAAGTGCTGGACTTCAAAGGGATAACAGAAAGGGCAGCATTATTAAAAGTCAATATACATGGCAAAGAATTTACAATAGCTCAAACATATGCCCCAACCTCAAATTCAGATGAAAAAGAAATCGAAGAATTTTATAAATCATTAGAAAAAGTTATAGAGAACAGCACAACAAAGCTTCTTTTTCTGGGAGATTTAAATGCAAAAATCGGAGTTCCAAAGGAAGAAGAAGGTAGAGTACTTGGGAAATATGGCTACGGAAAGCGAAACAAAAGAGGAGAAAAGTTTATAAATTTTTGCCTTCAAAATAATCTAAAAATAGCGAACACAATGTTTAAGAAACCATCGAAGCTGAGATGGACCTGGATGTCACCTGACGGCAACGTTAAGAATGAGATCGACTACATTGCTAGCAATACGCCACGAATAATAAAAAACTGTAGTGTCATAAGCAATATAAAACATCCAAGTGACCATCGTTTGGTAAGAGTAACATTGGACATCGAATGCAAAAATAAAAGGAGAGCTTACCACTCATCGAAACCACAGAAGCATATAGATACCTTAAAATACAACACGGAACTACGTAAAGGTGATTATAACGAGGAAAAGTATAAATCAGTGCAGGATTTTTACGATAACATGGAGAAAAACATCATACAAAGCTGCAGTACAGCCCACATACCAAAGAAAGCATCAAAAAATCTGGAAATTATGACAGAAAAAATCATAGAATTGAAAGAAGAAAAACACAAACTAAAAAACAAACCAAACAAAACAAGAGGAGAAAAAGATCGATTAAGTAAATTATACAAGAGAATACACCAACATATAAAATATAATACTAAGAAATACAGAATAAAAATAATTGAAAAGTATTTAGAATATTCAGGTGCCGTCAAAAGAGCATACAAACACCTAAATAACTCAAAACAGTTGATGAGCCAATTAAAAAACCAAACAGGAAAAATAGTCACAAGCAGAAAAGATTTAATGCAAATAGCAACGGACTTCTACAAAACTTTATACGGGGTGACAGCTCTACAACAACAAAATCAACATACAACAGTTCCTGATAATGATGAACCTGTACCCGAATTCGAAGAAAAAGAAATATTTCAATCAATCAAAAAACTGAAACCTGACAATAGTCCAGGGCCGGATGGTATAACAAACGAAATGTTGATTGCAGGCAAAGACATCCTTGTAACACCGCTTACCAACCTCTTCAATCGTGTACTAACTACGAAACAAATACCAAAGCAGTGGACAAACTCACACATAGTACTGCTCTACAAAAAGGGTGATGCAAATCAAATTTCGAATTACAGACCAATTAGCCTAACATCATGTGTATATAAAGTTTTTTCTACAACTCTACTGAGACGCCTGACCAAAGTTATAGACGAAAACCAGCCGGTAGAGCAGGCTGGGTTTGTAAAAAACTTCTCAACACTAGACCACATTCACACTCTGAAAATGGTAATAGAAAAATACAATGAATATAACAAACCCTTATACCTAATATTCATTGATTACAGTAAAGCCTTCGACTCAATTTCTCACGACTCTATATGGGAAGCCTTATCGATACAGGGAGTTAATAAAAATTACATTAACCTAGTCAAAGAGATATATAATAACAGTACCTCTCAAATCTCTCTAGAACAACCTGGACCCAGCTTTAACATAAAAAGGGGAGTTAAACAAGGAGATCCCCTCTCTCCGAAGCTTTTCATTGCAGTACTAGAACAAGTCTTCAGGAGAGTGGATTGGGAAAATAAAGGCTTAAAAATACATGGAAAATACCTATCACATTTACGCTTTGCGGATGATATCGTGTTACTTTCAGAAGATCCACAAGAAATACAAATAATGTTAAAGTCGCTATGCGAAGAAAGCAAGAAAATAGGACTGGAAGTAAACGAAGAAAAGACCAAAATAATGACCAACCGCCAAAAAGTACCCATGGAAATTCAAGCAAAATATATAGAGTACGTGGAGGAATACATATATTTAGGACATTTGATTACATTCAAAGCATGTACTGAAAAAGAAATAATGAGACGAACTAAAAATACTTGGAATAAGTACTGGAGTATGAAAGACATTTTCAAAAACAACCTGCCAATAAAACTTAAAACAAAAGCGATGGAAATGTGCTTGATACCATGCCTTACATACGCATGCCAAACATGGCCACTTACGAAGGAAACACTGAACAAAATAAGAGTTTGTCAAAGAGGACTAGAGAGAAGCTATACAGGACATAAACTTAAAGAAAAAATCAAAAACAGCGCTATAAGAAAAAAGACAAAAGCTAAAGACGCTGTGAAAAAAGTACTACATCTAAAGTGGAAATGGGCTGGACATGTACAACGAATAACAGACGAAAGGTGGACTAAAACGACGACTAACTGGTACCCCATAGAGAAAAAGCGAAGGCCTGGACGACCGCACAAACGATGGTGTGATGACATCGCAAAAATTGCAGGCATTACATGGAACAGAGCAGCTAGAGACAGGGAGAGATGGAGGCAAATGGAGGAGGCTTTTACCGCTCAAAGCGGTACTTGCACTGCAACATACTAAACCATATTGCAAAAAAAAAAAAAAAAAAAAAATACTTACTTTCTAAAATTATACATAAAAAAAAAAAAAAAAAAAATGAATAAAATGTTTTTAGGTTTAAGCAAAACATGTTATTTAAGATAGAGTGTAAGGAAATAAAGCTTATATTATTATTATTATATTATTATAGATCCATGACAAATGAAATAAAATATAGGTCCTAAAATTACACTTAAAATAATTTGTTCAAACTAAATCTCAAAAACAGTCATAAAAGCAACTCTGCTCAAATGATAATCATTCCAAAAGATTTCCATATAAAAAAACTTCAGTTTTGCTTTGACTTTATATTGAACACATATTTCATAAATACATTTCCTGAACCTCAGCATTAATTAGGAGTATCCTATTATTTATTTCATTTAATTACAGAGCCGGAAAGCCTTTGATGCGAACACATATATATGAACACACATAGTATAGAAGGTCCTTCCGATGTGTCACGTTAAGTAAACACGTGTCTTATACACTAGCAAGGACAATCACGAGGTCCATAGCTGAGCACGTGTCACATGAACCTTGGAGTAAGTCCAGATTTGTTAATATTCATTAATTTTCAGTACTTTTTATCACCGTAGGTAAAACTGTGGCCGTAGTATGATATTGTTCATAAAAGTAAATAATATTATGATATTTTTTGGGTTCCGAACCAAAAAGGTAATAAAAGAACCGTTTTGTCACGACTCCGTCCGTCTGTTCATCTTTCACAGCAGTATATTTCAGCAACCAGTAATGCTATTGATTTGAAATTTGGAATGGTTTAAAATATTTATGACCCAACATTACTGCAAATGGAAAACAAAAAAATAATGTTTTCTTGAATTATAGGGCTTAATTTCAGTACATTCAAGTACATTCCATAACAGATACGTATTTTCTTTTATGATGCGTAATTTTTACAATATGATGAAAAAAATCAAAAAATTCCAGTCCCCTTTCCTTATCTCCGAAGTTAAAGACATAATAATAAAATAAAAATTGATGTTAATATAGGTAAAGAAATATAAGAATAAAAAATCAAGAGTTACTAATTTAAGTATTTTTATTATATTCGAATAGCTTCTCAAGCAATATTTAATCTAAATTCTTTACGGGATACTTTCGGGCTTAACAATAGGAGGGGAGCTCTTTTATCACGTCACAATGTGGCCCAAATCACACACGTGTCTATATCTAAGAAAAGACAGTCACGCGATTGTTCTCCCTTGGGCCGCCCGCAAGATTTTCACAGCTTTATATGGATACAGTCCTCCCCGAGGCACAGCTTTCATTTGAATGGGTCGCCAGATTATAATAACTTGTGCGGATGCGGACAGGGGACTGTGACGTCATTGAGCCGGGGAAATAACTTTCACTCGTAACCTAAAAGTGGTTGGCCTCTTTCTATTTTCAATTTCCAACTTTTAATTTAATTGAATACAATAAGGATACGTATTATGATAACTTTATGGTAAATTTTGCATTGTAAAAGAAATCTTTAGTACAGCCACAATCGTTACCTTTTTTATTTCTGTCAAGATAAAAATAACACATTATTCAGGCAATTTATATACTGATCATCCGGATCCATGTGGTGCTAAAGTGTAGCGTCTTCGCCACCTTCGCGGTTAGGCGGTGCATCCACCTCTCCACACATACTCCTCCACCATGCACCGCTGCAGAGGATGGTGTCGTGTGTCAATCACCAAACTCGCGGTCCGCCAGCAAAATGTCTCTTTTGAATTGGCTTCGCTGAAAGAACCTCGAGATTAAGAGAGATCGTCTCATTTAACTGGAACCCGTAAAAAAGAGATTCCTGATACTAAAATGCAAATCGAGAAATGTACCTAATTTGCAAGCGGATTCACGACAAACGGTAATTTATTGAGATATTTCTAGAAGGATCCGCGTTGATAGGTAATTTGTCAAATATTCTCGGGGAGTGGCATGAAAAATAATTCTGTTTGATTGCCTGCCATCATAATCATTATTATTACATGAATTGATGATTATTTATGAAAAGTTGGGTATACACGAAAGGAAGCCTTTTAAAATCTAATGAAAATCTACCTACCTACGTATTAATAAACCTAAAGAACACCTACATTTTTTCAGGCTCTTTTATATCAATCGCGCCTACTATTGAGGCTCGTGAAAGCGGCATGAAAATGCTCTCGACGTTTGAATAAAAAAAATACATAGCTTAAAGTTTTAAGCCCTTTGCACGGCTCGTGAACCGGAAATGCCTCTAGCACATCACGCTGCTGTTGCGTTATTTATTTTAGTAAAAAATAGATTTTGTTGTTCATATAAATGTTTAAAAAACTGTTCAAACAGGAGTTTTAGAGTCATGTATTATAATTATAGCACCAACATAATTTTGTGGTGCTGTACCTGAAATATTTGTTTCTTTTAATAACCCTTTTACTTTTATACACATTTAGTACATTATATTGAACAATTTGTTTCCTTGAGTATTAATTAACTAATTAATATTATAGGTATATTATATTCTAATATTGTGAGATAAAATTACAATACTTTTAGCCATAATTTTATACTGGACAATAACCAAACTCGCTACCATCCTATACAAATAGCCAATTCGTTTTCGTACTCGCTCCATGATTACATGTCGTTACGAACACCCACTCACATTTTTTCTAGGCTTTGCCCAAATGGATAAGCACGTCGTATTCGGAATTGTTCACATACAAACAACATACTACAAAAACAAATGCGACTACAATCTTTCCGAAACCGTAGGCTGTAAATAAACGACTGTGGAAGACTGATAAAATACTTACCTGTAAATGGGGAAAGGGCTGAATAAACTTTTTCTATTATATTTTCAGTTTAATCCCTAGAATTAGGGACTAGTTCCAGCGAAGTATCAGACATAATTGCTGGATAAAGATGACCCACTATTAAAATGAGGCCAAATTAAACATCCCGTAAAGATTTGGGCATCTATAGATTACATTACGAAACAAAGTTATATTTTCTTTCCAACTTATCATACTTTTGAGTTTTTTTTTGTAGGCAAATTTATCTCTCTTGTGACTACGTAAAATATACTTCACTGACTATATACGAGTACACATATGCATGCAAGGATTGACAGCTGCCAAAGAGAAGTCGTACCTCTAAAAGGATATCTATATTATACCTACTGTACGAAACTGCCTGTTGAGCATGGATCGGCGATAAGTTAAAAACATGTCAATGTCAATACATAAAAACAAAATGTTGCTGTTTTTTTTTTTTTATACCTTTTTGTTATTTAACGTCCACCTCTAGAATTTAAGAAAATACATAAAGTACCTTTCATACCTGGTACCTGTAAATTAGCTGTGGAGACAGGCTAGCAGGTATGCACATGTTTGATATACGTACTAATAATACTCTATTCTTTACATTTTGTCCATCAGAAAATAAGGTAGGTCTGGCGGCCCTGGGATCTCGGACTATTTTTAGAGATGTGATGTGACTAAAATTTGTTTATTGTGATTTACAACGGAATCGGTACCAATATCATGCAAATTGAAGATTGTTGTGGTAGGTGGTATGAAAATGTACTTATCGATACATTCTTGCTCGCAGGTTCTATTTTCTTATTAACGTTCAGTAAAGCTTCCATAATTAACTACCACCACAAGAATTACCACGAAATACGGTAAATAGGTTTCATTAACAAAATTTACTTGTTAAGTAAAGCAGCATAATGGGCGGAAGTAGCTAGATCTAATTATTTAAAAAATGCCTTCCTTGCCTCTAGAGGTCGCAGAGTGTTTACTTAATTCAAGGGGTCACTTTTAATGCCTACTTAAAAAATCTTCAAGATATTAAAGGGAAACAGAGTAGGCATTTTCACAGAGTGGCTGAGCACGTAATTATAAAGAACTTTCTTAGCAAAACTTGTTTTTTAATTTCCATATTTACTTTGGGCCACCACTACCAGGTTTAAGCTCATTCAATTCCGAACGAAAGAAATTAGGTTCTTTTTAGCACCGTTTTCTTTTCGTTCGTGACTCGTAACATCAAAGCCTGTAGGACATTTCGTTCGTGCAGAGCGCTCATTACCACCGGAATTTCCAATTGATTGAAGACAAGCCAAAGGGAAAAATGCAATTTCAAAGAAATCGTCTTAAGGTTTGCGCAGAAAATGGATTTTATTTTGTTCTGGTGAAAAGGTCAACCGAACACAATATAAATTGTGAAATTGCTAGTAAATCCTGGTGGTAGAAAGGTATACTCTATTATATTTTAACTTTGTGCTTTGGGTTTTCATCCTTAAAAAGCAGGAGACTCGTCTATATCTACATGTAACTCTATGTATTTGTGGAGATAAATAAAGCTTATTATTATTAAAAAAAAGACGGACAGCAAATTACTTAGATTAGCGCGTAACTCTTCAGCTATTTAATATTAGGTAGGTAATGAATTTCATTAAAATGGTCCCTTTTTCTCCAATTCTATAATATTTTATGGATCAAGTGAATATCAAACGAGTTAATAAAGCCATCCATTGACTCGTCCAGTGACCGCTTGAGGTCTAAATGTTAGAACTCCAGATAATGTGATTTCAATGAAGCCTAGTTTAATTAAATTCATTAAGATTGACTTATGTAAGTAGTATGTAGTAGTTTGGGTAGTTTTTATCAAGAAATTTCATATTTTTACTTATAGGCTATCTGCAATGTGCTTGGATAAAAAAATACCTCTTTGATTTTACCTTAATTTTCTAAGGCATTTTAAGTGCACGTAAGATGTTCTCGAATCTAGATCGTCTAGATACAGCACGTCAAGTCGCAGTCGCCCTCACTGCTGACTGGTATCTCAAAAACACAAGTGTCCTTCACTGCGATTCACTTACCCGGCGTTTCGTGCCCAAAATTTAAATTCAAATGATTTATCTCTAGGCTGCCCTATTGTGTGCAATAAATCCTTCGTGTATATTAATCATTTATTAATTTAAATTGAACGCATCAGAATTAAAACTGACAGCTTCTATATTATTTCCATTGCACAATGATTGTCAAAAGGTACTTTAAAGCTGATTTATTATATAAAAATGTTTGATTTTCATAGCCTTCTCAAAATACACACGAACAGATGCCCCTTTGTTGTTAGTTTGCTATGGTTTCATTATGGCAACCTATTATCAAGATAATTCTATTTATAATAACTATAGGATTTAAAGAAACTCAAAATGAGAGTTTGGAGAATCCCGACGATTGGAGAAGCATAGAGAAACTTGCTGAAAAACATCCTTATATCGTAGCCCTGCTGAACGGCACCAAAGACTACACATGCACGGGTACCATAATTAGCAAAAAGACCATATTAACTTCAGGAAATTGTATAAATCTTCAACCCCTGTATATTACAGTCGCAACCGCTATAATAGGTAATAAAATGAACTACAACAACATATTCAAAGTGAACCACACGGAAATTCACGGAGACTACATTTTTGAATTCAAAACTAATAATCCTAATGTCACTAAAATGCATAGTAACTTGGGTCTCGTATTTAGCGCACAACCAGTTTTGGAATTATATGTTATGCCTGCTGAAATAGGTAACTATTTTGCTCCAGAGCTAAAGGAAAAAAAGTTGACAGCTGTTGGTTTTGGGAAAATAAGTGATTTGGCTACAGTAGTGTTGCAAAAACAAGAGTATCATGAGATGCCGTGCACTAACCCCAAGTGGTATTACTGTGTTTGTGGAATCGAAAATTCTGCTCTCACATATACACAAGAATTTGGCGAAGGAGCTCCAGTTCTATTAGGAGACGAAGTGGTCGGCGTAACAGCATCTCCCTGCGGTGTACTATCAATCAAGAACGAAGGTATAAATTACAATATTTTCACCGTTATCGCACCCTATTTGCAATGGATACAGACGGCCGACATGAAACCTACGATATATTTTCGCTCTAGCAATAGTGGTGGTAAAGAAGTACAAAATATATGTATCACTTGTATTTTGTTATTTATCAGTAAAGTGGTTAATTAACATTTTAATTTTTCATTGTTTTGTGACACGTTTATTTCATTAGGTAAAACTGTGCTTCCTGATAAAACGACACGCTAATATTCCATTGTAAATTAGCATATATTACGGTGGTATCACATCACTGCTAAAAGGTATAAAATCAAGTTACGAAACGCAGACTGAGGAATAGCTAAAAGAAATAATAATAGTCAAATAGTAAACGTATAACAGAGTCAACGTTCTTTCCTCGTACTGTGTGTTCAAAACTTTTAAACTACTAGTCCGAGATCATTGCACTTAACAATATTTGCATTTAGTTGCTAAGTCTCGCTGAGTGCAAACTGAAGTTGCACCTCTACTGTCAAACGGTAAGCTCTTACCAATTAAAATAAGTTTACATACCTATTTCCTTTTAGTTTTTACTCACACCTAGCGAATAACCTACCTAATAATTTTACGCCTAGAATAACTACAGTGTTCTATGAATATTTAAAATTAGAGATCGTAATTAATAATCAGCAATATTCTAGCTTGGCAGATTCAAATAATCTAGTAGCTCTACCTATCACATTTGTCGCTCTAACACGTTTGAGTAATTAATACTATGCCTATTTTACAATCTATTTAAATGCCATATGAGCGCTCTACCCAATTTAAGTAATTTCACATATCTTTTTAACGCCAGCCAGCATCTTAAACAAAAATGTTGTCTTAAATATATCACATTATGACCTTTAACCTCATATCGGGATAGATAACGTTCTCCATCTTTCGAGCGTTCTCATTTATCTCGTAGCAAGGACAGTAAATAGTTGGCATCTAGCATGTGGCATTTATGAGTTGAAATTAGTTATATCTAATAAATTAAATATGAATTTTGTTAAAGTGTTAGTGAGAAATATGAGTCAGGCGAGGAAGTTGGAGCCGCTGCATAAAGTAGGTATCATTGGAGTTCCATTTGAGAAGGGACAGAAGAAATATGGAGTGAGCGTTGCACCGGCGGCTATGAGAGCCGCTGGGCTTATTGAACATCTTCGAGAAATCGGTAAGTAAGTTAGCTGCTGTTTAAATATGATTGAATATGAACCTAATCATCATTTAATGTCAGGCTAGTGCTCAATATCAGCGGTTGTGCGATATGCCTATCCACAGCCATGGCTGAGCAATAGACCTTTTTGTCTCTGCTTTTATTTATTAATTTTTTCTTATCTTATTTTTAAGTTAGAGACAAATAAACGATATTTTTTTAAAGAAATTGGATACATTCAAATTGATACATTTATATCACAAAGTTATTAAACAGATTGACCCACTTTAAGTGCAGCCTAAATACATTATATGCCACCCACGTGCAGCGATGAAATATCAACAACCTACATTTTGATACATAAATTAGGTACGTCATTTATATGCCAATACATAGCTAATTCATCCAAAAGATTCTTATATTCAGATGGCCTCGACGTGAAAGACTATGGGGACATCGAGACGCTGTCATGTAATGAATCAGTGAATGTGGACAACATGGCACATCTACCGCTGGTGTCGGCCTGCAATAAGAACCTATCGGAACGCGTGGCACAGGTCCTAAGAGATGGAAGAGTGGCCGTCACGATCGGTGGTGATCATTCAATTGGCGTAGGTGAGATTTATAATTATGATTGTGCGTACAGAGAAGACGCCACACATCACAACTATGTTCAGTTCAAGTGAGGCCATCCGGCCACACTTGTTGTTGTAGAACGATGAACGCACGCGCAAGCGTGCACGGTGCACGGTGTTTGCGATAAAAATACTCCTAAAAGCGTTCTAATAGCGCTACGTGATTCTACTGTCTGCTTAGATGACTAATTTATTATTTCAACGCTAAAGAGAACTTTAGTTGACTCTAAAAAAATGGGACAACCTTTGCTTATGATAGCTTCTCTATAGTACGTAGTAATACTAGCTCTATGATAACTATGTAGTTTTTTAATCTACCTTATACACTGGCTAACTTTCAAACACTGCAATGAAAATCGAAGAGATGGTAAAATAGGCAATTTCGAAGTAATCGATTCTGTACCTCTACCATGAGTTTTCTACACTAACGTAATCAACAGGCGCTAGCGACTACGGTGAATATTTTGTATAACGAGCACCGCCTCTATTGGACACTTTTGGAAGCATTTCATACAAAATGTTCCACCGTAGTCGCTAGCGACTGTAGATTACGTTAGTGTAGAAAACTCATGGTAGAGGTACTGGTCCAAAGGAACCGTTTAATCCTTAATCAAGGTACTGTGGACGGTCACTACAGCGTGAACGATGACATGATCCTGATCTGGGTGGACGCCCACGCCGATATCAATACCAACAAGACTTCAGATTCGGGATCTGTGCATGGTATGCCAGTTGCACTCCTAGTCAAAGAGCTTTCAGACTATTGGCCATATTTACCCACCATGGACTGGCAGGTACCAAAGTACGCATAATTTCTTGTAATGATTGGTAATTTTGTTATCGGCCTCTACAGACTTGACAACTCAGCTAGAGACATAAAATGACCGTTTGATTTTAAAATATAAATATGGATTGTATCGCCTCGGAATATCGACAGCCGACGTTAAATTCAAAATGGGAATTATTGACCAGCATTCCGGAGGCAACAGATTATTAAATTATTTATTATTGTTTTAGGTTTTCAATAAAAAATCTAGGATACGTTGGCCTAAGATCTGTAGATCAATACGAACGCTTAGCTATACAGAAGTACGACGTCCCCACATTTGCGATGGATGATGTAGAAGAGTAAGTAATTTACATTTACACTTCTTTAAGCACCTTTAAATCGGATGATAGGTACTTATTATTCGTATTTTTTTCAGACACGGCATTCAAAATTCAATAAGGCACATATTAAAAGCATTGGATCCTAATAACACGAAACCAATTCATGTTAGTTTTGATATCGATGCTCTAGACGCACTTGAAGCTCCCAGTACTGGTACTCCAGGTTTGTATCCGTATTTTGTTTTACAATGCTACCCTCAAGAATATTTCTAAATTATCTGCCACCCATTCACTCTTACATATTACTGGCGTAAGGACCGGGCCAACCGCGCGACGAAATGGCACCAACGCGCTGGCCCTAAAAAGTACAGTTTAGGGCCAACACGACTCGTCGTCTGCGGTCCGCGGAACAGTTCGTTCGTTTATTGTTTATTTTCTTGTATGTGTGCATTATTCGCACATACAAGGTTACATCGTACACCTATGCAACGCGGCACTTCGTACCTCGATCGATTTTAAACATAGCGGTACCCTTTACTTGTATGAAGAAGTTTTTTGCATAATGTTCTAGTGGACCTATCCTTAGTTTTGAATTCATTGTCTGCCCCCCGATTCATGAATAAAAAGTATCCGCACTCTATCTCCAAAGTCAAAGACTGGTCCAATAAAATGGTCTTTCACTTTTCATCAAAATCAAAATAACAACTATTACCTATTATTAGTAAAAAACTAAAAAGCTCCTCAACTTATAGAGTGCACCGTTATTAGCATAATGGCACGATATAATTTCTACTTACAGTACGAGGCGGTCTAACACTTCGCGAGGCCATTAAACTGATGGAAATAGTCCACTCAACTGGCCGCCTCCGCGCCGTCGACCTGGTAGAGATCAACCCTGCGCTCGGCAATGACTCCGACAGGAAGAAGACCATCGAAGCTGGTCTCAGTGTGCTACGAGCGGCGCTAGGGTTTTCTCGACGAGGAACGGCACCTCGGAATGTAAAAGACTTACCAGTACAGACACACAGTGGAAACGCATCCAAGTAGATTTATGTATCTGGGACCTGAACAGACTCTGTGTTGGAACGTCGAGTTATCAGCGATACGCGACGACACTGCAAAGAAATTACTGCGAACTTTCATTATAAACTATGTATATAACTTTTTTTACAAAAATTTGTGAAAATATCTGTTGTTTCCTACATTTTAGTCGAGTAGGTTTTAACTTTTGTCACAGAATATTGAATAGTAGGTACCTACTACGTACAGAGCAGTTGATTATTTTTACGATATATGGATAGTCCCGTCGTAAAAGTGGTTCATATTGGTGAGACCTACTTCTACCCCGTGTTGTCGACTGAATATAACATAAAAGACTTGTCAAGCTAAACAACTTATACTAAGGGTCATCAGAGTAGCCACCCCTTCTATTGCTAAAATAAAAGGAAATTATGGAGATTACCAAACTAAAATATACAAGTGTTTGTGTACATACTTAATACTAGTTTATCTAGATACTTTATTGCTTATTATGTTCCCCACTCATGAGTTGCCGAGTTAATATTAAATGCTTATAACAGAAAAAAAAAACCTTATTTCAACAATCCAATTTGCGTCGTTATAACCATTTCTATTGAAAGTTTTAATCAGCGTAACGTACCTAAAACCTATTTAATTCAGGAACCATTCACATCGTTTTCAATTATGTTATCTAAACACTCAAGTCGGTTGACTTTGCAATGTGTTTTCAACATATTGATTTTGGTAAGTAAGCGTAATTTCTATGTATTTTGGCAAGTAATCAAAGAAAATCAATTACAGTGTACAACATACCCTAGTTATACGAAAAACCACTTAGGTATAACAATTAAAGTTTTACAGATATTAACTATGACCGTCATAGTAAATGCTTTAGAAGAAACCAAGAAAAATTACGATAAAGAAATAAATAAAATACTCGGAAAATATATCAATAAAATACCAGACATCAAATCAGAATATGTAGTCAACGAGGAATTGTCCAAATTCATATCGAACTATTACAAAGGAAAAATTCAAACACTACCCCTTTTCAAGATAAGTCTTAAAATTGATAGGAACCCTGTAAAAATACCATGGGTTTTGGGAGAACCTAATCAGAATACAAGTATTAAAACCATGCAGTATTCGTACGTCGCACCGTAATAAAATATTAAAATCTATTTAATTAATGTTATTGTTGTTTCATTATTATTTTTAAATTTTCGAACTGGAGAATAAAGTGATCCCTATAATTGCCAATATAGACCGAGATCCCAGTGCCGCCAGACCTTACTTATTTTCTGTCAACGTATTAGATTTTAAGCGCCTTATTTTTTTGTATTCGCTAACCATTTGACAAGCAGGCTGACGGTCCAACTGATGGTAAGTGGTCACCACCGCCTATGGACATTAGTAATACCGGGGGGATTGCCAATGTGTACTCCAGTAGAAAGTGATGATGGAAACAGGTCAAAAAGTTTCTTTACCGCGGGGGACAGCTAGTCATTGATACTCAGGATAAACAGTGCGGGTGACAGCACCAGGACACAGCCTTACGGTACGCTAGCCTTAATATTCTTGATATCAGCATCCGTCAACAGCGACTTTGATGCTCAATAACTTTTTTCTAACAGCGACGCGAGACTTACCTCCATAGTAAAAGTTGTAGTATATAAAAAAAGCCTTTCCAAAGACATATTGCTTAACGTTATTGCTCAGTAGGCTGGGGTCGTATAAAGTTAAGTAAAATTATTATCTTTTCTGAATGTTTTACGTAAGTGAAATGTACAAACCAGTACAAACAATTATTATGAGTGTACAAATTGCGTCACGGTGGAATGACGAGATATAGTTCCAAAACAACTTAGCAATTTTATCATATTGTCACGACGCAATAAACACTCGTATTGAAAACATTTAACATTCGCTCCATTCAAAATCTATATTTTTCAAAAAGAAACAAGTTGATGTGGAACCGCTTGATTTATAATTAAAAAAACTTAACAAAGCAATATACAAGTCAAATTTATCTAACGTTTATTAAAACGCTCTAGTAGTTCACTTGTTGTCGGAAATGCGGCTGGAATTTGTTACATTTCAGTGACATCTTCATTTGCCACTTTGCTTGCACACGCTTCATGAAGTGTATGTCCCGGGCTTTTCTGTAATAAGAAACGTGAATTTTAGTTGTGATTTTATAATGAATGCAGTTGAATCGTACAGATGATATAATATTACATAATATAATATTGAGATGTTTAGTCTTAATGCACGGGAAGCTTTGCTCTTATCTATCTTCTATACAACTCGGTCAAAATATCTGTGCACCTCACGCCCTATATGATTTCAGCGACGCCAGGTGCACACATATTTTGACCGGGTTATACATATTAAAAATACTTGTCCTGTGTGACTGATCTATCAACATAACCTAAGCTCCTGATATAAGAAACATGCAAAATGTGAATATAGTTTTTTTTTATGGGATGGCATCTACTATGAATGGATTTTCGGAAAGTCAATCCATGTGTAAAATAAAGAGATATTGGATTGAACTGCGGGTAGAGAGGCAACATAAAACATTGCATATTGCTAGATTTCATATTGTGTTATTTATAGAAAGAATCATGGCGAGATCCATACATTGATTTAAATATAAAACATTTTTGAGGGTTTTGAATCACTTCCAATGTTGAGATGACATTACCAGCAACATTCATACATCTCCAAAATCATTTTTTTTTTGTACAAATCTCGCCATGATTGTTTATGAACTAACTTCCTGTAGTTTTATGAGTTTAAAGAGACTTACTTAGCTGCAGCTGCTTGCTCCTTTGGTGCCCACCCGAGAGCTCTGTACGCTCCGAGCAGCCTGTGCAGTTTGCGATCAGATTTCTTCACCAAAACTTGAGTGCTCTGAGTCAAGTTTTGTTTATAATAACTGAAATGAAACAGAAAATATTTTGTTTAAAATATAAACTTTTTACTTTAGTTTTTTTTATATATATAAATCTATACTAATATAATAGAGCAGAAGAGTTTTTTGTTTGTTTAAACGGCCTAATCTCTGGAACTAACAGTCGGATACGAAAATTCTTTCACTAATAGGCTATTATAGGCTGTTTATCCCGGGAACGCGGAAGAAACCGCGGGGAACAGGTAGTAAGTAATAAATATCCTACTGGTTCTTATCAGTTGAAAGTTGTTTAAAAAATTGACCTTTAGATATATAACGTTATACTGCAGATATATAACGTTATACGCATGCTACGTTATAGGTATGCGGCTTTTATGTGTTTTTTTGTTCTTTATATTGACCTGAACATACTAAAGCTATTTGTTTGATTTGCAGTAATATTTTTACACATATTGGATAATAAAGAAATAGTTTAGAAAATGATAGTTACCGCATCAGTGATCTATGACCAACAACAATACCCGAGGGTAGCACCAGTTGGAAGTCATCTCCATCCAATTTAGCAGGACCATCTACTTCTTCATCCACATCCATATTGTCATCAGTTCCCTCGTGGTCAGGATAAGAAGCACTTAAAAGAAGAGATTTAAATTTAATTCTAAGTTAATTTTATTCTCATTTCGTCTATGTCATATAAACAATAAACCTATGTTAATAATCTTCATATATCAACTCCATCAGAATACAAGATTAAAAACTAATTTAAGAACTTTTCTTGCTTTGAATTGTTTTCATATTATGTCTGTGTATTATTATAAATTATGAGTGCTGAAATATTGTGTGAACATCATCAATAGTAAACTTAAAGTTAACTGGCAGCCTCTAATAGTCCCTCTTCTTACCATAATGAATTAATTCCATACTATAAATCTGAAGAATCAGTGGTTTTTTATAGGGTTTTTACAAGTAAATTAAGTATAGCTTGGGGCAACATGATATAGGCTTTATTTTATCATATTACCTCAAAGAAAGGGATTCGAAGGTTTTTGTTCGGAGCGTGGCATACTCATCAGGCGCAATTTGATTTTTTTTAATGGAGGCGCTCTATGTAATCTATAATATACATCGATTGAGGACATACAAACAAAAAATTACTTGTAACCATAGAAAACGTATAGGAAGTCATGGTTTCAAAGAGTTGTCCAGGGGACCTAACCATGGCAACGAGGTACAATAAAAAGATGATCGACTCATATGGTATATAATAATAAATCAATCTAGCTGTTCTGTAGTATGTAGAATGCGGACACTCATTTAATAAGTAATTTTTATAGTTATTGAATTTGATAAAAAAATAAATTATTAAAAGAAACAAAAAACCCGACTGCATAAAACATAAATTAACTGAAAAGAGAAAAACAAGCTCTTAAATCTATAGAATTTTGAATATCAGAAAGAGTTGTATGTATTAGTAAGTAAATGAGCGGTACGGTGAAGGAACGCTAATCGCAACTACCAGTATTGCAGTAGTCGCAGTACCTACTGTCCTTGCATTAAACGTGGTTTTTTGCAGTTTACGTGAAAACGGTAGCACAAAAGTATTACAATATATACATATATGGAATGGTCTATTTACAAGCTTTCATTTGATACCCATATTGTTATAATAACGAAACTTTTATTTTTAATACCCCCCCTATTTTTTTATTCTTAGGCGCCATATAAAAATAATATACCCTATGACACTCCCCCAGTCAAGACGAATCTAACGACACCTCATATGCTTAAATCCATCAAGCCGTTTAGGCTGCAGGGCGGCACAAAGAAATAGATAGACATACATACATACATACATACATACACTCGAAAAACATAACCCTCCTTCCGGGTCAGTCAGGTAAAAACTATCTTTTTTTGCAAATAACTCTGTAACGTAACGTTTTAGGACATAGAAACCCATATAATGTTTTGTTTGTATGAGTATCCTCTATCAATGTATACAATAGGCTTCAAATTGCGCCGCCATTAAAAAAACAAAATGGGGCCCGCCAATATTTTCAAAATCCTTTTGGTCTCTCTGGATAAAAAGTAGTAAAAATCCCTCTTCATACCACAGGGTACCTACACACCTAATTTTATCACAATTGGTTATGGATATGGCATACATAACCAATTGTATGTATTAATAATATTATGTACCTATAGTCATAATAATCAGCATACTCTGCTAAAGCAAGACCTTCATGTAACATTTTGCAATGTCCCTTGTCAATCATATGACCACGAGCCGCTTCCATTGAGTAAAATGTCCGGCCAGTCTCATTACACCAGAGGCACATATATCCTTGTGATATCTGACAAAAGATAATTAATTATTATTGCTAGTTCATTATAATTATTACCAAACAAATTAATTTGTGATTCTCATAATTAAATACCGGATTATATGCAACATAAAAAGCTTGTTATATGCATGCAAACATGCATGAAAAATGAATGAAATATGCATGAAACTTATCACAATATGCATGGAAAAAACCAGAATATGCGAAATTAAGTGATAAGGAACCCAAAAAAAGAAGAAAGTTCTAATGTTTTTTATTTCAACATCAGCATACAGTTAGTAAATTATCCATTGATAAATGATAATAGGTACATACAGTACCATTTACAATATTTAATATTTTTGTAAACTGTTAACTATCAAGTATTATTCCAAATGTTGAGTGGTAAGATTGTGATCATTCAAAATATTTTTCGCTCCACATACACTGACATATGCGGGCAGAATTTGAACTTGGGTGCTATATTAGCACATAGGTCCCTCGCTCAATAAATATTGTAAATGTATCGATAATATGCATCATAACTAGATCCAAGGTAAAATATGCTATTACCATTGAATATCGCTTAAATATGCAAATGCAATATAATCCGGTCTTTACTCATAATCAATGAGAATTATGACCAATAACTAGACACTAAATAATGATCACTAATTTTAGTATGATTACTAAGTTTGTTTTATCACTATATGATACAAACTAGGCAGGGCTAACTGAAAGGCATTGCAACCCCTCAGGGCGCAGCGCGATGCAACGGATTCTTTCATTGAAATTTGCACCTTTATGTGCAGTAAATAAAGTTCTATATATAAATAAGTAAAACACATTACGTATTAAACCAACACACCTTTTCTCCTAAATACAGTAGTAATCCCTCAAGGTTCACACAGAACTCAATATCTGGAATGAAGAAGGAGTGCACCTCTGACATATGCTTGACATTCTTCACCATACTCTTGCTGTGGTGACCACAGAACAGGCAGTCACGTGGCTTGATCAGTGAGTCGCTGCCATTGATACGGCACTCATCCCATTCATCAGAATCAAGCTAGTAACAAAATATTCAGGTTTTTTATATGTTATGAACAAAAATATGTATAAAAATGATTGAAATAGAATAAAAGAAACAGTCAATTTCCAAAGTTACACTTGATAATGCATTCAAACACATAACTCTTATGTAATCAGATAAACTAAATAACCACACATATTGCGCTCATTTACTGCCCGAATTTCCAGATGCTGGTTTGCTATTAATTCATAAAAAATCATTCACAATTGACATCGTGAATTATATATGACCTGCCAGAGAGGGATGGTGAGAAGTGTGTTAGGATACACCTGGAAAGATAGGAAAATAATGAAGTGGGAAGATGTCGAAACTAAGGTTGAGTCATTGAAATGGAGGTGGTCAGGCCACATGTTAAGAGAAAAAGAAAAATGGTCCAAGAAGTTAATAGAATGGACACCTCGATACAACATGAAAAGAAAGAGAGGCCTCTCATAAGATGGTGTGATGACCTGAAGACAGTTACTGGCTCACTATGGCAAAGGCTGGCAAGAGACAGGAGATGGGAGGCTATGGAGGAGGCCTTTATGTCGGGGGGACACGCTGATCAGGGGACTCATACTGATTAATTTGTTTTATTTGAAATTTTTGTAATAATAATAATGTTATATTGGTACACTGTTTGCTGAATAAGGGCTTAAAATTGAAATTGATATTATTCACGATTCGATGCTGCACAAGAGTTAAAATAAATCACATATTTTGAACAAAAATAATTTTACCTCTTCAATTTCTGAATCTGTCTCTATATCTTCATCATTTGAGTCATTTGCGTTAACAACAACAAATTTAGCAGGCTGGTTAGGTATACTACCCTCAGTACCTGCTTCCTCAATCTTTACAAAACTATCATTGTCAGAAATTCCACTGTGTTCTTCTTTCTCCACATAGTTTTCCTCTGCAAGTTTATGCTTCTTACTGTTCAAATGATTAGTGAAAGCGTTCTTTGTATTGAACAACTTTGAACAACATTTGCAGTATTGGGATTCATCTTTATTCTGGTTCAGAGTTGACTCTCTGTGTTCTTTAGCGCGAAGCTCGAACTCCTCTAGTGTCACCGGCGATATATCAGCGACTTTCCGCTTCAAATTATACCTATGCCAATCCATTTTGTAATGCTCACGCTGTAATTCAGCTGTTTTGAACATCACCTGGCATGTTATACACGTGAACGTGTCTGGCATTTTTACCTTTTGATTTATGTTCACTAATAAGTATCACAGCTGCAAGAACACTGGAATAATGATATTATATCTAACTAAATAATGTAACGAAAACGTGTTTTTTTACAATTTTTTATAAATGCGCAAAGAGTATAGTAATATTGTAAATGCGTTTCAAAAGAAGTGCCATAGCAGGGTTGGATTCAGACCCCCAGAAAATTATTGTCTATGGAAAATAAAATTATACTACTTGTCGAAAATAATACTACGTTTCGCGTTTTTCGTCCAGTTTGTTATGAATTTAAATAAAAATGCATTTGGAAGGAAATTTTAGTTTTATTTTTATTGTACAAATCAACCAAATTTAGGCAAGTAGATGTTTATTTCAGCCAATTCGTCAATCGGAACTTCGTCTTTGGCATTGACACGACATAGCATGTCCTCAATGGAATAAATTCAATACACATTAAGTACATTTACTTTCTTTCACAGCATCGCATGAAAGTATCAGGAGTCAATAGAGCGATTTACTACAAGTACAACAACGATTACAACTTTATTTCGTAATTAAAGAAATATTTTTTAATTTATTTCAACCAATAACAGTAGCAATCGACCCAAAGGTAAAATTATGGTATTTTCGCGTAGTATAATGGCATTACGATACTACATACTACACATCACAAAATTATGGTACAAATAGTATAAATTATACTACGAAATGCAACCCTGTGCCATAGTGTTCTCTACCATAGATGATTATTATTTACTAGATCCACTGACCTCTAATAAACAAGTACGCTGGACTGTATATTTCTTTCGAAATGACAGATGTTTTTTGTGCCAAATCAAAGCGCCCCTCTCGAGCGTCTCGGGTACTATTATTGACATTTGTTGCAAATGGCCGTCGTGTTGTTTATGTGCGTCTCTAAGGATTTACGCAAAAATCACGAATAAAACTACTTTGTGCACGTTTTAGTTATTTCGTGTTATATTTCGTGATGTTTAAATCGTTTTGGGTATGAGAGTTTGCGTACCTATTTTGTAAAATTTACTATCAAAAATGCAGCGGGATAACCTATCACAAGTAAGTGAATTTCATGGCTTTAAATTTGTTTAATTGCTTGTCTAAAGCTGTTATTACTATTTAGTTTTGAATAGTAAATGTTTTTATTAATATTTAGGTAAAATAGGAACTCCATTTTCAATAAATATATAATGTAAACAAAGAAATAGGGCTGTAATGTTTCATATCGATAGTGGGTCGATACTTTTCTTGCAAGTTTAATGTGTCTTACAAAATTAGTGTAGTCAACCATCAGACTTGATAATCTAAAATATGTTCTTGGATAAAAGATTCGATGAGCGTTTTTTTTTATTACGCCCCGTTATATTTTGTTGGGTTACGTATTGTTCACTGATACTTTTATCTAAAATTATTAAAAAAATGGGTACCTTTAAACAATAACCGTTGAACTTAGCATCTTCAATTTTATTGTCATGGCATGCTATTATATATGTTATTTCTTTATCAGCATAGCGCTGTGCGACTCGGCGACGTGACGACCAATACGCGAACGCTAGGTCGAAGATGCTTGACCAGATAAAAAGAGAAGTACCAGGACCAGTCTATCACCAGGATCTCATACGGACCTAAGAAAATTTCGACGAACTGCGCGAGTTAGCGCACACTTGGCACACAATCAGGTGAACATATGAGGAATAAGGCACATCTAGCTCAAGATCAGCTCGACGCGAAGTCACATACTGTGGCGTTACGGCCCCTGAAGGGGTCTGAGAAAGGGACACATATAATTTGTAGGGAGCCAGCAATGTGCACGCGTGAAAGAGCTTGATAATATCTTGTTTTGAAGTCGATTAAAAATAAATTAAAGTAAATCTTTGTGTTTTTTTAGTAGTACCTTTCCAAGTGATCTACAGGAACATTTAACGAATGAGTGTTTAATCCGTACCTAAGCCGGTGCCAAAGCCTCAATTCATGATATTTTTTTTGTCATACTATTATAACATCCATACTTCCTTACTATAATTATATAGTACAGTAGTAGGTACCCAATTAATATGGCTTACCGATGTACCTGCGCAGAAGATACATTTTCAAAGTGCGGGAAACGCCAGCTGCCGTCATGTTAGCTCGCGCCGTGCGGAGGGGCGTGACTTGCGAGTGAGACCGAACTAACAGCTGCAGTAACATAATACATGAACCTTATAGTAGTGATCTATGGTTGATTGTAAGTTTTAAGCATTCTTTCGTTAATCTTCGGGGCCATACTTTCTTTTCTGTGCGAACGAAGATTCACGACGCGCCATATAAGTTGGGTAATACTGTATATACTTTTATTATAAATGCGAAAGTAACACTATTTGTTTGCTTGTTAACTAACTACGCATTCACACCTTAATCGCTGAACCAATCACGATAAATTGTGCATGCAGATAGTATCGAGAAGGACATAGGCTACTTTTTATCCCGGGAACACGGGTGAAACCGCGAGGGACAGCTAGTATACTATACATATAATAAACATTTTTAGGCAAAACTAACCATTTGTTAGCTGTTGGACTGATTCCTCCTAATTGCTTCTACAGACATAGCGCTTAACTGAGTTGGTTTCTGTGGTAGTGGAGCGGTGCTGAGGGTGTCTTCATTATGTCAAATGACAAAAGAGAATTAAAAATGTATCGTGTATAGCGAGACAGTAATTATGTCAAAATTCAAATATCACCCCCTCTCGCACAGCTCCACTACCACAGGAACCTACTCACTTATGCGCAAAGTATGCCTGTAATATTATTAATACGAAAGTAAGGGTTATTTATTTATTAGTCTAGGGACTACAATATCTAAAGATTACGCGGACGAAATCACAGGAATAAATTATGTCGATAAATAAAAAAGAAAAATCGTTTTTTATCGATATAGACACTAAAATGTCCCGTCTCTACTATTAGTTCCGTGGACGCTCACGATTGCTATCAGCGCCAAAATGGCGAAAATGAAATGGCTTCAATAAAAGGTCGATGATATACTGTCCAGCGTACTTGTATAATAGAGGTCAGTGACTAGATCTCTACTAAGTCCATTAGTCCACAAACTATGGCTACATTGGATAATATCGCTCACAGTGCTCACAGCAATAATTTGCGTACCGAGTTAGATAGCACTTAATGACAGGTGAGAACTGTCTACAATGAGGAGTTTTCTTATGATACCTGTATGATCAAAATACCTGTCAACCTGTTGATATTTCGAACCAATTTGAACCTTAAATACACGATTTGACAGGTATTTTGACTATAGAGGTATCATAGGAAAACACCTCATTCGGAACGCCCGTTATCGCACTCACAGTATTCAAAACAGAACATTTGAGAATTTAATTAAAATCTGAATTAACAATGCGCTAGGTAGGACTCCTTATATCTTTTATAATTTGACTCGCTAAGAGGAATTTCCGCGTTTTTTATTATTTTTCTCTCATAAAATCATAAAAAGTATCAAGCAACCAAGAATCTTATTAGATTATTGCCGAAAACAATAAATAACCGTCACTTTTGACAGCGCTCACGGTGATATCAGTTTAGGGCATGGTCGGTGTGAGCGCAATGTGGCGGATGTCATGACGTCATCAATGATGTTTCACGGGACATCGTTAGCTGTCATGGACCAATTTGGTACGGGTTTAAGCACGCTCAAATCGATTACAGCGATTACAGTCAATTCGGAATGTACCCTAAGGCTGCACCTACCTATTTTTTTCTTTTGAAAAAAAATATGTAGGTATCCAATATTTTTTGATAATCTAACTGACGGACTAATAAGAATATTTTTTTACCCAGGCATCATCCCTAGTACATTGAATTAAGAATCTTAGCTTGAAAATTATAATCTATCATTGATTGAGAAAAATTAGCAATGTATTAATCAAACTGTCTATGATAAAAACAAAATATTTGACTCCCTATCCGTGAATGCGACTAACAACCAAGATAAAATTATTTCTGCTAAATAAACAAAACAATATTATGTGTGGTTTAACACAGCGCACGCGCCCCTAAATACTCCTTGAACACACGCGCGGGCAACATGCGTGGTCCACTTTAGGGTCTATTATTTTTGTGAATATGACAAAAATATGTTAAACCAGTTATTAGGGGCTAGTACTTGAGGAAATACACTAGACGATAACGCCATAGCATGCCAAATTAAGATAAAATACGACAATATTACACGCTGGGTTACATATGTAGCCCGCGCGTACGCTCCAGTGTTAACCTAGAAAGATAATCATATTTTAGAGTACGTTAAAGATAATCATGCGTAAAATATACGCATGAATTTTGACAGGCTATAAAATTTTGTTTTACATGCTGGTATTACAATAGCTATTTGATATTGTTTTTCTATACATTAAAGAATAATAAAAACAATGATTTATGTGTATATAATAATTAATCATATTAAAATTAA
Organism: Polyploca ridens; assembly: GCA_951394255.1. NCBI lineage: Eukaryota > Metazoa > Arthropoda > Insecta > Lepidoptera > Drepanidae > Polyploca > Polyploca ridens. The sequence goes on from OX596248.1 coordinate 8,378,503, forward strand.
GCAAAAACTTTGAGCCTCTGCAAAAATCATCAAAAAGTAGAAACTAATTTTTAAAAATGAACAGTAAACTATTTTATTCTAATAGTCAGTAATTTTAACGAATATTCAGCAATTTTAAGATACTGCCTATTATAAAAGCATACGTAATGACTCATAAATCAATCAGATGCAGTTTAGACACAAGTCAACATTATGCTCTCGAAAAATAGCATTTTGTCAATTATTGCACAATGTTTTTGCCTTTCGCCGTTTCTTTGAGGGGTAAAACACACAGTATAATATGACTTTTTAGCATTGGCTCCTCTGTATTGTTTTCTGGTGCATCAAGGACATCAGGGACATCTTTTGGCAGGATGTTGGAGATAGTCTCCCGGAAATATTTCTATAGAGTAGGGGTTTCCAATCAATTGCCCATAAACGGTTATCTTTGAGCTAGGCTAAGATTTTACATGTATTTTTTCCGGCTGAGAACCTTATCGACTTTACTGAAAACATTGCGGCCGGAAATAATGCAACTAATTCAAGCTATACTTATCATTCCATAGAATACCAATAACCATATATGTCATCGATTCGACTTTCTGCTACATGACATCAGAACTCATTTTCACCAGGAGCCGGGTCTTCTCTCCTTTCCTCATTTATGAAAGCCTCTTTTCACGTCATTTTCAATATCGTGATGTGCAGTTTCACTATCTGAGTCGCCTGTTGTGATGGTTTAGGCCCGATCGGGCCGCGCGTCTTTCTGTTCCGTCGTGTCGGTTTAGGCACGGTCGGGCCGGATCAAATTACATCGCGACTACGGCTCGAATTTCATATTTATGTTACACGTTATCGTAATAAAGTGCTCAACATTCGGTATGTGAATAGAGAGCATTAAATTCCACACCCGTTTATAGGACAATTACTACCAGTACAAAAAAAATTAAATTTGATCCATTGTTTGTTGTCGACGGGCTGAATGAGTTTTATTGCTCCGAGGCTCACCGAAAATGAAAGTGTAATTGTGATTAACTAACGTATTTCCTATAAAAAGTGGGTGATTTGTATAGAATATTAGTTTATCTAACCGTTTTAGTAATAATATTGATAATTACTGATGTGTGTAATTAAAATTCCTCGAATCTAAACACATACTTATGACTCAAAGTACTCCCGTGTTTATAATCAAGAAAATCTTATTTCACACATCAGGAATGATATAAATCATTATTATAACGGTTAGATAAACTAATATTCTATAGAAATCGCTTACCTTTTACAGGCAATCCATTAACCTACAGACTCGCGAACTTGACAGGTGCCCTTGACCTGCGGGGTTTCGCGCAATTTGCAAATTTGCAAAATGGCGGACGGCACCCAAGGTCAATAAAACATAAACATTGGGTATTTACAGTATTAATCAAGAAACAGTTACTTACAGCGTCATCCTGAATAAATTTTCTTATTGGAATTTTATTGGAATTGGAATGAAGTATTACAAGATTCCAATAAGAATCCTGGAAAAAATGCCAACTGTAAAAAAACGACACTTCATAATGTCAACTATACTTTAGTAGGTTGTAGGTAATAATACTAAACCACTGATTCAAACTTTAAACTTATATTAACACAAATTAATCTACAGTTATAATCAGTTGTAAACTCGACCAGTGTTTGTAGAGGTACGAATAAGAATAAGCCATCCCACTGTTATAAGCAAGCCACAGCGTTGCTTTGTTATTGTTAACATAGATATTTGATTCCGTCGTCCGGCGTAGCGCCTAGAGTCGTAGATCGCTCAATGATGTCATCGTTACTAGGCCCGGCTACGTTGGTTGCCAACACGGCCATTCTGCAAGGTGCTTGTCCCATCAGGCACCCCACGAGTTAAGATATGATGCTGAAATATAAATTCTTCTGTTACTTTTTATTTTAACAGGTTCCATTGTTGTGAAACTGTTCAATTAGATTATGCGAGTATTCCTTATTTAAGATTTAACAATACTAAACTCTGTTCACTTTGCCGCACATAAATTTGCAATTTATTTTACCATTACTTAAGCTCAAAGGGGTTTTACCACATTTAAGCGTACTAAGCTAATTAATAACCCTGCACACTTAAAGGGACTTTGCCACACTTAAGTTTGCAGTTTATTCCTACTATTACTTGCGCTTAAAGGGATTTTACCACACTTAAGCGTACTAACTAATAACCCTGTACACTTAAAGGGACTTTGCCACACTTAAGTTTCCAGGTCTTTTTAGTTTAATTTGAGCTTAAAGACTTATACCACTTGCACTCATTTAAAGTGCAATTTACGACTCTACAACGATTGAAGCATTTTATCTTGACTCGCACATATTTAATTACCTTGCCAACACGGATAAACGATGACAGATGAAAGTAGTTGCAATGTAATGTTATTCTTAATCATCAATATACATTAAGTATACATGGTTTCATATTCACAGCAGCCGCCACGCCAGTATATTTTATTTTTACTAACTTTTACATCGTCACCTCATATCCATCATTGCCCAATACCTTCTTTACGGCCCTTATATAAAGGCAATAATTTACGGCTTTTCCTGTCATTACTCTGATTTTGGATTATGATAAGAACTAAATTTCCTTCCGAGTAAACTCGTGCGTTTGTACGAGATTTATCAAATCTTAATTCTCTGACTCTTCATTAGGCTTGATATTCTTATCTGTCCACTCACGCAAACCCGTCACAACTTATACTCGTCATCAAGTTCCGGAGCTAAACTATTACGTAGTAGTCAGTACGTAGCCTAGACCAGAGAAAACTTCGCTATAGCTTTTATTGTCTTAAGAATTGTACTGTTTAGGCCTTGTTGTAAAACTTTTATGTACTGATCCCACCTATCGTCTGTAGTATCAGCACCCCTTGTTTTTAATGCCTCAAGAATCGTTTTATTAAAACGTTCCACCTGACCATTTGAACGTGGCATACCGGTTGCCACAGTGTGTAAACGTAGTTTATTCATACAATACTGAGAGTTTATTCGTTCTACTGTTTTATCAACAGAAAAATATCCCAGGTAGTCGTGGTTATATTTAATTATCTGCCAAATGCATTTCTTTGGAGTAAACTTCACCACCTAGCACCTCGTATTTATCAAAAATGTCTTTATATTTATCGGCCTCTCCTGATTCTATAATTGATCGAATATTTTGTAATTTGGAATCTTGTAACTGAAAGCAACCAATCCGCTTCGGTTTTGATTTTTCTCCGGAAGCCACGGGGTTTCTACTCAAATCTACATGCTGCATTCGGTTACCTTCACTGTGTACTATATCAAATGAAAACTCTCGTGTGAACATAACCCATCACGCGATCCTAGGAATAATTTATCTCTTAGTTAATGCATAACGTACGGCGATGCAATCAGTCACAATTTTAAAAGGTGACCCTATTAAGTACAACCGAAACTTTTGAAGCGAACTAACAATTGCCAATAGTTCTAATTCAAACACGTTCAAGTAATCTTAAATTTTCCTCCAGTGTTACCGTCACTAAATAAATATCGTCTAAATACATAATAACGTTATCAAATATTAAATTTCCTAATACTTTATTCATCATCTGTTGAAAACAGGATGGTGCATTTGCCAAACCGAACGGGAGTCTCAAAAACTCGTAATTACCATTTCATGATTGTTAACCTTTCCCAGTTCTTTGATGTGTGATGCAACACAATCACTATACTTTTCAAAAAGCAATACTTTAACATTAAGATACATTCTGATATAAATCAGCATCAAACTTAAAATTAGTAACCGTCTTACAAAATTAAGTAAAATATTCGCATCGTCAAACTTAAGTATTTCACCCATTCGCGAGTACATCAGGTCAGTACATCAGGTCAGGTCGTTAGCAAGATCGTTGATTAGAAATCAATGTTCTTTAAATACACGGAATCAACTGTTATATTATGAGTAACCAATTTTGAGTTTTCCTTCCAGAAACCTTGCAACAAAATTGGTGCAGGTAGCACAGTTATTATTAAAGAATATTTTTTTTTTGTTAACTGTTCTGTTATTAATGAGCAGCTGCTTCTTGTATCAACAAATCCTTCCTGACGCAGATTATTTATAAATATGAATTTTACTTATTTCGCGAGTCAGGGGTCACTACGCATTTTATTTCCTGTTGACTTGCATTATTTTTGTGGTAGCACGTTGACTCTAGATGACCTGGCTTGCCACAGTACTCACACTTATTATCACACTGATATTTTTTATGATTGCCTCCGCAAAGATAACACTTAATCTGTCTACGAGAGTGTGGTTGAGTTGAGTCTATAAAATTACCAGTATGAGCGGCCTGGCTGGCCGCGCTGGCAGAGAATACAGTCGTTTCTGTGGTCGTTGGCGTCTGATTAACGGATTGTTGATTGATAAATTTCATGTGGCCATCACGCGTATTTGCGCTTACTTGTTTTAAATTTTTCGGTTTATACGTTCGGCCATGTAAAAAGCTAGCTAAGCTGTCACAAGTCACAAAATTATTAGCTTCAATTGATGCACCTATACCACTGTCACCTATATTTCCAATAATAATAGAAATAATATCTTCCTCCGAAAACTCCAATGACAATCTATCAATTTTGCATTTTTGTTCGAAATAAAACTCGTAAAGAGATTGATTTTCTACTGTTTTTTTATCAATTATTTCTTTTAAAAGGTCATACATATTTCGACGGATTCGAAAACTAGAGCTTAACTCGCGTTTCCAATCCTTCCATTTCCATGATGGCCACTCACATTTGGATCGTAACAGTGAGTCATACCAAACTTTTGCGGAACCTTTTAATTTATTAAGAGCTTGATAGCGTGTCATTTCATCGGACCATGAAAAAGTTTGTGCGTAGGACTGGATAATACTAAGCCAAGCGGTTATGTCGTCTCTCAATGGATCAAACTCGGGTATAATATTATTCAAAGTGTAACTTGTACTCACAGTAGCAGTATCAGCCATACGTGATACCTGTTTCCTGTGTTTTTGAGGAGGTGACGGAGTACTGGTACTACTGCTGCTGTTCGAAGAACTGGAACTTGAACGAATTTGTTTTTGCCGTGGGCGCTTATTTCTTTTACCCTTTCTTCTATCCATGCTGTACGTGGATAACGTTACGTACTTCTGATGTCAACTATACTTTAGTAGGTTGTAGGTAATAATACTAAACCACTGATTCAAACTTTAAACTTATATTAACACAAATTAATCTACAGTTATAATCAGTTGTAAACTCGACCAGTGTTTGTAGAGGTACGAATAAGAATAAGCCATCCCACTGTTATAAGCAAGCCACAGCGTTGCTTTGTTATTGTTAACATAGATATTTGATTCCGTCGTCCGGCGTAGCGCCTAGAGTCGTAGATCGCTCAATGATGTCATCGTTACTAGGCCCGGCTACGTTGGTTGCCAACAATAAACATTTCGAGTTTGCACTTCAAGACGAATAACTCTTTCTATATATTATACACCTTTATATCAACACGAATAAACGTTTTATCGAATCAATTCATTTGTTTTACTAGTCTCAAGTAAGCAAAAAAGAGAAATTCGATCCCCAAAGTAAACATCGAGAACATAATGTAAACAAACCAAAAAAAATTTTTGTGTGTCCATTGATGCTCATTTTCTATAATTTAGTGTTGCCGTTTTTTTGCCTATTTTTTGATCGATAGTCGTCTAAACTCGGCATATGATACAAATTTTGTGCACTTCACTATCGTAAAATAAAAAAAGAGGTAGGTAAGTGTAGCGATGGCTATAAATAGAACTCCCACTTTGAGGTCATGTTATACACATATCGTAAATGGATTTCTAACCATTATTGATTGTATTAGGTTTTATGAGTCCCTAATTATTATCTCATAATATTATAGGCATAAGTTTAAAAAAATAATTTGTAAATAAATAGGCGTGGCATTACGTGAAATTGACTCTCGTGTCGAGACTGAAAACAAAATGGATTGTGAATAGTGATATTTAAAAGTGACGTTAAAAATAATCTTGCGTATTTTTTACTCCTCCATCGTTATATTTCGAAATTGGTGGCACTTACCTCAGCAAAACGGTCACCTTACGCATGCTCCAAGCTACGAGTGAGATTACCGAAACCCTCAGCGCCAGATTCGAGCAAATAAAAAAATACAGCAATATTTCGATCGCGCATGCGTATTTTTTACGCAGATTATCTTTCTAGGGTTAATGGTTTAGTACAATTTCTTTCGAACAGTGATTATTTTTCTCGGTAGGATCTACCTATCGCTTTTAAGTATATTACTGACAGTATGAAAATAATTCAAATGAAATAGAATTATTTTTACTCTAACAAATTGTCTCATTCCGGAATTTTCCTGCTTATCATGGTCACTCTTTTAGAAAGAGACACAGCGCCTATAAAGTAAGTCTCTTTCGGACCGCGTTTTGTGTATCAGTGAACCTTCCATTTACGTAGTATATACATTCCTTGCCTTAGAATAATCCAGAACATGACAGTTTTTTTTAATGGGGATAAAAACTGCCTTGCCTTTTGCTCACTTCAGATGTCGCTACTGTTGGGTGTAACCAATATTTTAGGTATATCTGTCAAACTCCATACAAAAACAGTAAACAAAAAGATTCGTATTTACTTATTCCTTTAGAATGACACGCTGTGCAGCTATTGCTTGCAAAAATATATGAAGACATATATTCCCTAAAGATCCTAAGCGAAGAAAACTATGGGAGAAGGCTCTTCGAAGGAAAAACTGGAAGGTTACAAATTCGTAGAGGTTATGTGCTAATCATTTTAAACCAGAGGATTATTATGGAAAAAACTCTAACATTGGTAGGTTAAATGCCTATAATTATATCTTTGCTTATCTACTATGTATACCAAAAACTTGAAAAGTAATAACAACTATTAGCCAAGTTTTGTGGAATGTTGACTTAGTATTTTTCCTATTTCAGGTGATGAAATCACTAAAAAACTGCCTTGCCGTCTATGTTTTCTTTCACCAAAGCCAAAAAAGTCATCAATCTGCTTAAGAACGCCAAAATCGACTTGTGAATAGAAGCAAGAAGAAATTTTCTTTTGACTCTATTGAAAGCTCATGCAGTTTAGAAAATTCTGACCCGTCCTGAGCTGGTATGCTGTCTAATAACTCAGTGCAAAATGAATAAAATAGATGTTCACAATATTCCACCAGTATGCTGTCTAATAACTCAGTGCAAAATGAAATAGATGTTCACAATATTCCACTGGAGAATCCTAAAATTGAAAAATCAAATAATGCTCAACTTTGACCGTGGTGCTGTCAAAGTTGAAAAGCAATCAAGTGAACTTTGAACAGATATATGGCTCTTTAGACAGATACAAAGACAATGCCAGCACCATTGCATTTTATACTACTATATACTGGCTGTGAATCATAAAATGTATCATTTTGTATTTTCTACATTCAGTCTATCTAGATTATATAATGTAAAAAGTTATATTTATGTTAAATACATAAATGACAATAGTTATATATATTGTAGAGATTTTATATTAAATATACATGTATTATAGTATAAGAAAATAAAACAATAATTTAATCTTTTGGTTTTATTGCAGTTGGTAAAAAAATAATTAAATGGTCTACTACAATTTACTAACTTATGGTGAAACCTATCAATAATCACTGGTTCTAAAAATCTTTGTAGTATTATTGTTTTGCTTCGGACAATATCTTCAATGCCATGAAGAACTGTTAACACATGTTTACAATGTGCTTGTAAGCCATTTCCAGCAGCAAATTCACAATGGCTCTCTTCTATAATTCCACAGATATGTCGTGTAAACATATACAATTCTTTTCATCTGGGCTTTACACTGGGCACAAAGATACATGTACTGCAGCAGTACGCTAAGTTACTAGTTTCTTTTTTCATATGATACTTTTCCCTTAGCTTGAGTTTGAAACCTACAACAAAAGATTGAGAAATAATACAGGTCGTTGTTTTGGTCAGCGACGAGCGACTCAGGGTCGATAATACAAATGATACTGATGCTAAAAAAAATATTAAAAAAATACTTTATTTTTTTTTAATTATAAAAATAAAAAAATAAAAATGTTGAAAATCATGTAATAAGCTAAAGTGTAGACATAATACTCAACGGGAGTACGAGGGAGTAAAGGGGTGGGGCGATGGCGGCTTGTGCCTAGCTCTAGTCTGTGCACGTGCCTAGTAACCATACTTTGCGTTAATTTTATTTCAAATTGAATAAGGTATTTCTCAACATATTTACAGTATTTAATAGAATTAAGTCCATTTTTGGGGAATATATATTTTGTACTACCGCTCCTGGGCCGCTTGTCGCCGACCAAAACAACACCCTGTATAGTTTAGTTTGAAATATGTATGTAGTTTATTTGGCAACTGATGTGAAATTACTATAAAACCATAAAACTAACTAAGAATTTTCACAAAGGAGTTTTCCTTTGTGAAAATTCTTGAATATGATGTGATGAAGTTTGGTACTGGCATTCACATCTCTGAATGTTTCCAAGGATGGAATGTTAGAAATTTGGTCCTCCAGTTCGTCTTCTATGCCATGAATATCATTTCTTTCGTAAACTTCCAACAAGGAACAAGAGATTTGTAGGGGGTGGGTGTAACGTAAAGTCCAAATACTGATCGAATTGGTTTATTAACTTGTTTGCCCGACAAAACGTTACAAAATTAGGAGTGAAAACATGAACTCTGTAGTATGAAAGGCGCGAAAGTAGAGAGCGGCTGAGAAACGTGTGTATGCGCATGGCGCGACACCGGACGACTGACTCACTTTCCTTGCGCGGCCTCTGAACGGCAGCGCGGTAGGTATGTTACCGAACGTTCTCGACCGCTTACGATGTATATCTAAGAGGGAGCTTACCCCTGGTGGTGCGGGCGGGACGGTCACACGCTACAGACTCCCCCTCGAGTTCATGAGAACGCCCTCGTTCATGGACTCGGACATCAACATCCTGGATCCGGGGACGTCCCCGTGATCGCTTTGGCATAACAGGATCAGGAGGCGAATCATTTCTACTAAAAAAACGAGTAAGCTCCGACACGTGGAACTTGCCTAGAATCTCCTCATTAGAATTCGAAACAAGATACGACGTGGGACTAATCTTCTTTACAACCTGGTAGGGCCCATCCCTCTTGGGCACGAATTTGGCAGTGATGTTCTTAGCCGCGTTGCTAAGAACGTGTGATTTGATGAGTACTTTATCACCTACTGCAAAAGATTCTGATCTACGTGACTTATCAGCATGATCCTTACGCCTATCTTGCTGTTTTTCGACCCTATCCCTAACTGAAACTAACGAGTTTACAAATCTCTTCAAATAGGGCGTGATTTGAGGAACGAAATTATCTTTACTTAAAACAGCTCTGATATCATGTTGAACATTTATAGGCGATCGCAGCTCCCTAGCAAATGTCAAAAACGCCGGTGAAACACCCGTAGTCTGACATACTGCTGAATTCATTGCAAACCTGACCGAAGGCAACTGGGATGGCCACGAAGTGTGCTTGGTATCCAACACCTGGGCTAAATGAACCTTAAGGTCACGGTTTTTCCGTTCTGCTGGATTTGCCTGTGGATGGTACAACGGCAACAAATCCTGTGAAATGCCTAAAACAAACATACACTGCTGCATAACAGCGGAAACGAATTGAACTCCGTTATCTGAAATGATGCGACGTGGAAGTCCATATCGGAGAAAATACTCCTCTATGAGGACTCGAGCACATACCTCAGAGGTTGCCTCCCTCAAAGCGTAGAGCTCAACCCACCGAGTCGCTGTATCTTCTACCAGAAGAATCCATTTCTCCCCCTTGTCTCCAGCTGGAAGTGGACCGAAAAGATCAATGGCCAAAACTTCCCCTCGCTGATTCAAAACAGGGGTCTGTAGAAGACCAGATGGTTTCTGATTAGACGCCTTATAGCGTTGACAGGTAACGCAAGTTTTAATATACTCTCCTATGAAACGGCGCATACCTGGAAAATAAAACTGCTGAGAGATCTTGTGAAAAGTCCTTTCAATCCCATGGTGTCCCGCAATTTGAGAATCGTGACATTCCTTAACGATATCAAGGCGAAGACTAACAGGAACAACCAGCTGCGGCTCCTCACTGTCGACATCAGGATTGTACCTAAACAAAACTCCTTGTTGCATGAAGTACCCTCTTTCTGACCAACGCTTCGCTGCTAATGGTCCAGCATCAGAGGTATCTTCGAAATCATTCACGATCTTTTCCAGTTCTGGGTCATCAAGCTGAGAACGTCGCAAATCTGATGGACTTCTAGCTGGCAAATCAACGACGACCGAGCAGACTCCACACTGGTCTCTGCTATCAACTTCGCAGATAGGACGGCTAAGTGTGTCAGCCACGACATTGGCACGTCCAGGAGTATAGGTAAACTGGATGTTAAAAGCCTGTAACTTAAGTGCCCAGCGAACGAGCCTTCCAGAAGGTGACTTTAAAGTAAGGAGCCACTTCAACGGCTGATGATCGCTGCCTATTATAACCGGATGCCCTTCAATATAGCCCCTGTAACGTTCGACAGCCCAAACGACGGCGAGAGCTTCACGCTCTGTAGTGCTGTAGTTTCTTTCAGCTGGACTAAGCAGGCGGCTGGCATACTCGATGGGCCGTTCATCCTTATCTTCGCCCTGTAATAACACCGCACCGATGGCGTAATTACTGGCATCTGTCCTGAGGATGAATGGACGATCATAATCTGGTTGAATAAGTATTGGCGCTGAAGTCAATAATCGTTTAAGTTCGTTAAACGCATTTACCTGAGCTTTCCCCCAAATCCATGCCTGCTTCTTCTTTGTGAGCATGGTCAACGGCTGAGCAACCTGGGAGAAACGAGGAACGAACTTCCTAAACCAAGAACACGTCTGTAAAAAACTTTGAAGATGTTTCAGATTGCTTGGTTCTTTCATATCAGCGATGGCGCTGATCTTATCTGGGTCTGGAGATACACCTTGAGGAGTGATGACGTGACCGAGGTACTTAACGCTATCTCGTGCAAAAACACACTTAGCACGGTTAGCCTGCAGTTTGAAAAGTCTGAGGCGTTCAAAAACTGCTTGCAGGTCTTGCAGGTGTTGGGCATAACTGCTGGAAATGATAATTAAATCATCTATGTACCCGAGACACGTGACATCCTTGAGAACGGCGCCGGATCGAAAACGATCGATCAACCGCTGAAAGGTTGCGGGCGCGTTCCGCAAACCGAACGGCATTCGTTTGAAACGATGAACTCCGAATGGCGTCACGAACGCCGTTTTGTCCCTATCTTCTTCACTGACCATCACTTGCCAGTAAGAAGCACGAAGGTCGATTGTACTCATAAAACAACTCTTACCTGTGTATTGCAGCAAGTCGTCGATTACCGGCAGTGGATATGCGTCGCTCTTTGTGATTGCATTCAGCCTCCGATAATCTACGCAAAACCTGATCGAACCGTCTTTCTTTGGGACAAGAAGAGCTGGTGCAGCCCACGCTGACTCGCACTCTTCTATGATACCATCCTTAAGCATCCGCTCGAGCTCAGCTTCCATGATAGCCTTTTTAGCTGGCGTGAGGCGGTAAGGTGGAACTGCAATGGGGGGATGGTCACCGGTGTCAATCTTAAGCTCAGCGAACGGAGTCGGCTCTCCCCCTAACTCGAAAATGTCCTGATTATCTATGAGGAGACCGGCAAGAACTTCGCGTTGTTCGACACTAAGTGACGTCGCCTCATCATCCCTGAGCACATTAATTGATGCCAATGAGGTTACAGGTGACATTTCCTCGAACATCAACTTATACTTTCTGTAATGATTTTCGCCAAAATGCCACGTGGCATTACCAAAATCGACAGAAATATTAAAACTTGTCAAAAAATCTACACCAAGTAATGTTTCATTTGAATTAGAATCCGGAAAAATCAAAAAGTTTACTTTATTTACTTTATGGCGGAGAGTCACCTCAACCTCTGCGGTAAGTACATCCATTAATCGACTAACCCCATCCGCCAACCTAACATACACTGTTGACGGGATTAACGGGTGTCCCTTTTCTCTCAGAATAGCGTGAAGCGTGTGACCGGCAATACACGATTTTGCCCCAGAGTCAAGTAACGCAGAGCCGCGCTCGCCTAAAACACTTATATTCAAAATAGGACGACGATAAAGCTCACTATTCAAAACAGGTTGAGAACCTTTGTTCTTTCCCGAAAAAGATTGAGAACCGCGTGATTTACCCGAGAAAGGTTGAGAATCACTGTGATTATAATTTACCGCTGATGAAAAACTTTTAGGTGAAAGCTCCCCCTTAACACGATTATCAACATGACATTGTAACAAATCATTATCATTAGTCGTGCTAGAATAGGTATTATTACATGTACACGAAGAATTACACAAATTAGAATTATAAAAAAACAAAGAATTGCACGACGAACACTTTCGTTTGCGCATTATAATATTATTGCAATCATTTGAAACATTAGTGCAATTAAAACATTCCGAATTTTGAACCTTATAATTTAAATTGCACGAAGAACACGAATTCTTACATAATAAATTATTATCAATAACATCATCGTAATTACAACAAGAATTATTATCATCACAATCACTAGAATTAAAGTTCAAATTACGAGAACAAAGGTTATTGTGAACCCCTACGGCACGCGTAGGGTTACCTTGAACACTAGTCGCAGGTGAAGGGTTAGATCGCTCGACGATCGCTGATAACAGCGGTAGCGCGCATGCGCTGGGCTGCTGAGCCGAAAGTAAGCCGCTCGAAGGCGCGGGCGCCCGCGACTCAAATATCCGAGAGGCGCGCGGCCCCTGCCCCAGTGTCGATGCTCGGCGCTGGTGGAGACCGGCGCGAATACTACGCGTTGACCCAATGGTCATTGAATAGAATGAATGTCCGGATTGCTTCGAATTACACTTTTCACACTTACTGCGGACGACATTCGCGGCACCACAACCGTAACACGATATTTTATTTTTATTATTTTCACCTTTTGAACTTATCAACTTTACACAATTTTCACGTGTGTGTCCGCCACGTTTGCAGTACACACAATAGGTACGTTGAACTTTCTGCGACGTCGACGGCACATTGCTGGACACGGCGGGAGACGGCGCCGTTGCCGGCGCGGGACTCTGTCCGATTGAAGCGGTACCGCTGCTGCTGGTACTTCCTACCGCGACTGGTACCGGTACTGGACTTCTAGAACGGCCGCATGCGGGTGCATTGACCTTTTCAGGCTTGTTCTCTTTCCGCGAATCTTCAATTTCACGGCTTTTAGTAAGAAGTTCGTCGAATGTTTTTACTGAGCTTCTTTCCAGTCTTTTCCTTATTCGCCGGTCTAATAAACTGAAACACATATCTATCTGGACACGCTCGCATAAATCCTCTACAGGTAACTTAGCGAAGAGGGCTCTTACCTCGGCTATAAACAAATCGGTATTTTTATTACCTTGACTGAGCGCGAATAGCTCCTTATAAATTTGAAACGGTAGACGGCGCTCACCGAATGCACTCCTTAACCTAGTCAGCGCCTCTGTCCAGGTACTGGTGCTGGCTTTAACTCCTTGCCACCACACTGCAGCATCATTCTGTAGGAGCATGGACATACCACGGAGTGCGTTGTCTTCATTCACGTTTAGACAATCTTTATAAACCTCTACGGCGTCTATGAAATTCTCCAGGGACCCCGCGGACGAGCCACTGTAACGTGCCGAGCACTTGGAGAAATTTCCACTGGTGGCGGCATGAGGGGCGGCGGCGGAGCATCCTGTGGTAGCACCGGCGGCAGGGTCAACTGTGTATGACGTGGCCGGCGTTGACGATCGAACTTCTCGAAGCAAAACTTGGCAGAACTCTGCTTGTGATTGCTGAAGAGACGCGAGTAGTGACGTCAGTGCTTCTTTATTAAGCGTGACGTTGGTACTGTCGCTCATACTTTCATCGGCGTCCTCGACTGCTGATGTTGATTTTCGATTCTTGCGCGGCATTTTCGCGTATCACTAGACTATAAATACACAATATACACGAAACTGTTGTGGTATAATAGTACGAATGAACAAACGCGAATAAAAAAAACACACGCGAACAAAGTGAAGCTTTTAGTTCATTCACCCCTAAGCCCTGAAGACGTTGGGCGTCATTGTAGGGGGTGGGTGTAACGTAAAGTCCAAATACTGATCGAATTGGTTTATTAACTTGTTTGCCCGACAAAACGTTACAAAATTAGGAGTGAAAACATGAACTCTGTAGTATGAAAGGCGCGAAAGTAGAGAGCGGCTGAGAAACGTGTGTATGCGCATGGCGCGACACCGGACGACTGACTCACTTTCCTTGCGCGGCCTCTGAACGGCAGCGCGGTAGGTATGTTACCGAACGTTCTCGACCGCTTACGATGTATATCTAAGAGGGAGCTTACCCCTGGTGGTGCGGGCGGGACGGTCACACGCTACAGATTGAGGTTTTTAAAAATAACAACAACAACATAACCTTCTATCACATCAAGGCTTTTATTTCAATTACCTTTCAATTAGAGCCGCTTTTTTACCGTCCAAAGAAATATTTCGTTTCCTTAATTCACCTTTAGTTCAGTTACACTCCACATTGAATACATTTTCAGGCAATATTTGAAATTAATCTCCCGAAACCAAAACAAACACTAATGGCGGAGTAATGGAACTAGAGGTGTGTAACTCAGCTCTGTATCAGCTCAATGAATCAGCTCAAATGGGTTTGAGCCGTTGAGCTAAGCTCAACAACAAAATGACTAGCTCACGGCTCATTCTGTGTCATATTATATCTGTGACTCCCTCCACAGATTAGTCTTGTGATTCTGATTTACGAATTATTGTTTCATCTAAAACATTTAAATAATAATGTATTAATAGAATTCAATGAATAAATATAAATATTAAAATAATAATAATAATAATAAGCCTTTTATTTCCCAAATAACAATACTATTCATTACATACATTGATTTTGAAAATATTTTCAATTAAATCATAACACAACAAACATGTAATAAAATAGTAATTAAAAGTTATAAGTTACTTCTATTAATACAAATTCAAATTATTAAAATACAAATTAGTTATACAATTAAATATTTAAGGGATAACCCATTTTAGGGTAAAGGCCTCCTCCATGTTACGCCACGTACTCCTGTCAGATGCGAGTCTAGTCCAGGTGGGTCCCGCCACCTCCACTATGTCATCAGACCACCTTCGGCGCGGCCTACCTCGCGGCCTGCGCGCGTCGCGCGGGTACCAGTGCACCACTCTCCCAGTCCATCGGTCATCAGTCAGGCGTGCTACGTGCCCGGCCCAGCGCCATTTGAGTTGGCAAGCTAATTTAGCGGCGTCTATTAATTTAGTTTCTTGCCTTATGTCACAATTACGGTGACGATCACGTAACCTGATGTTTAGCATGCTTCTTTCATTAGCTCGTTGGAAGACTTGAATTTTAGAGATTACTTTTTTCGTTAGTGCCCAGCTTTGGCATCCATATAACAGAGTAGGTAAAACAGTGGAGTCCCATGCTCTTTTCTTTAGTGAGATTGGAAGTTTAGCTTTGAATACATGTTTTAAGGACCAATACCTATTCCATGCTTTTTTAATCCTTTTCTCTACTTCTATCATTGTGTGGTCCTGAAAGGATATGTTTTGTCCTAGATATGAATATTCATCGACATATTTTATAGGTTCTCCTCTTACATGTACTGGTATTCTTTTGCCATTTGTCATTATGCATGTTTTATTAGGGTTCATTTCTAGGCCGCATTTACGGCTTTCTCTATCTAAGGCAGTCAACATGTATACTAACTCTCCATGGTTTTCACTGATGAGGAGAATATCATCTGCAAATCGGAGGTGATGCAACCATTCTCCATTTATGTTAATACCTTTTCTTTCGAAGTCAAGCTTTGAAAATATTTGCTGTAGTAATGCTGTGAAAAGGTTTGGAGAGATAGGGTCTCCCTGCCTCACTCCTCTCTCTAGTGGGAATAAACTTCCTTTTCTATCGAGCTTAATAAGAGCCTTGCTTTTCTTGTAAATCTCTTGCAGTATTTGTATGTACTTTACGGGTACTCCTTGCGTCTCTAGTGCAGTCCAAAGCTGATTGTGGGAAATTGTGTCAAAGGCTTTTGAATAATCAATGAAAGCAATAAAAATATGTTTGTTGTACTCATTATAACGTTCTATTATTTGTGTTAGAGTAAATAAATGATCAATAGTTGAGTAGTTGGGTCGAAAACCTGCTTGTTCCCTTGGTTGTTCATTATCTAAGATTACTCTTATTCTTCGTAATAGAGTACTTGTAAATATTTTATAGATGGTCTGAAGTAAGCTGATTGGTCTATAATTTCCTATATCTGAGGTATTTCCTTTCTTAAAAAGTAATGTAATGATAGCGTTTTCCCATTCGTATGGTATACAGTTAGAGTACATGATGTTATTAAAAAGCTCTGTCAATATGGGTGTAATTGGATCAATAATTGCCTTCATCACATCATTAGTGATACCGTCTTCTCCAGGGCTTTTATCTATCTTTAATTTCATAATAGAGTGGTATATCTCCGATTTTATAAATGGTGGTATATCTTCAACCTCTGCTAAGTCGTTGCATAATAATGTGGTGTTAGTTTCGACATCTGGATTACTATAGAGGTCTTTATAAAATTCCGTTGCAAGTTTAATCAAACTCTGTCTGTTGGTAGAGCTCGTACCATTTTTATCACCTAATGATGTTATCCACTCTTTTACATTACTCAACTTTTTCTCAGCCCTCTTTACGGACCCTCGCTTTTCTAGCTCTCTTTTAATAATATTAAAGCGATGTTTGGTTTTTTTTTTATTAATTTTTTTCCTTATTTTGTTATAAAGCTTAGATAAACACTTCTTTTCGTCCTTAGTTTTATTGTCCTTAGTCTTCAATTCTGTTCTTTCTTTTATAAGAGATTTTATTTCTGAATTAATTATATTACTATGACAGTTTTCCTCTTTCTTTGGTAATAATTCAACACATTTATTAATCGAGTTGATGATGGTGACATAATTGTTTTGTACATTTGTATCTACATTTGCTTTACTGTGCTCGTGTTCAAATAAGTTTCTTAATGATTCTTTTTCAATATTTGTTAGGTCATTGACCTTTAATTCTCTTTTCCTTATTTGTCGTTTCTGTTTAGCATTTGTTACATATGTAGAGCGCACCAGTCTATGGTCAGAAGGATATGTTGTATTTATAATCTCTACGTTATGTACATTCTGAATATTTTTTACAATTACAAAGTCAATTTCATTTTTTGTTTGCCCATTTGGTGATTTCCAAGTCCAGCGTTGCTTCAATTTCTTTTTGAAGAAAGTATTTGCTATTGCAAGCTCATTTTCTAGACAGAATTGAATGAGGGCCTCTCCACGATGGTTTCGGGTGCCGTAACCCCATGGGCCTATAGCTCTGTATTCTTCTTTAGTTCTCTTGCCAATCTTAGCATTAAAATCACCAATTATTATTAAATCGTTATGTGAGTTTTGCAGTGCACTTGCAATACTATTGTAGAAGATTTCTAAGTCCTCTATTTTTGCTTTTCCAGTTGGGGCATATACTTGTATAATATTTAAGTATTTATCTTCAAAACGTAAATCTAATCTTGCGACTCTATCAGAGTAAGATACAAAGTTGACTATATTATTTTTCAAGTGTTTTTTAATCATAAATCCAACTCCGTTACATCCGCTTTTTAGACCGGTGTACATCAATCCAACTGTCATCTACAAGTGATCTGACGTTGTACGTCGCCAGGATAATTGAGTGTTTCTTACTTGCATTTATTTTGGCGTTTTTTGGGTACTCTATGGAGGGTTTTGGTCGAAAACTCCCGCGGCGACCACCCGTACTGGGAGTTGTATGGTTTCTATCATTATTTTTGTGTATTTCTTTCGTATAATTTATTAATTCAAGTGTAAGAGGGGCCTTTTCATTATCCTATGCACATTCTTTATTTAATGAGGGGTTTTCAGTCTGTTTTTGTGTCATATATGTTGTAATATCGTTTTTGTTCTTCTTATTTAATGGTTTCAAACTAGAATTCCTTCTGTCATCATTGTTTTTATTTTCGGGAGATTCTGACAGATTTCTTTTATTGTTGTGCTTGGATCTTTGGTCTAATATTATAATTTTATTATATTTAATTATTGCATTTTTTCCCTCGCTTCTTAACTTCTGTACTTCCTCTTGTAATATTTTCCTTTGCGCTATAACCTTTTTTGGGTAATCTTCCTTTAAATTATATTTTTAAAATATTTAACATAAATAGATAATATACAATTACTTAAATGATTCCAAGTCTGAAAGTATGAAAAGAGTCACGGCAGCTCAGTCGGCTCAATTCGACGTGCGACTCGCATTGACCGCGCATGCATATCGTGAACTAGAGGTAGGTACAAATTGAGCTGATCTGCGAGCTGATTCATTGAACCGGCTCACACACTTGAGCCGTGAGCTATTATGCAGCTCGAGTATTTTTGATGAGTTACACACCTCTAAATGGAACACCTTAGATTAAGGATTAGGTGGAACACTCAACAGTGGCGACATCTGCTTTTAGCTTTCAGTTTTTAACCCCATTTGTTCGTTTCGTGATGGGTTCGTGTAGGATTTTTTTTTAACCGAAGTATGTAGGCAAAAGATCAGAATTCAACAGCCTACTAAATATTTAGTAGGTGGGCAAATATTGCAGAGACCCACAATTGATATCTTAGCATAATACTTTTCAATGTTAAAGAATTTTGGAACGAAACATCTTGATTCTACTTTATAAATTAATAAAGAAGATGCAATCGAGACCGTTTTGAGCATTAATTTCATGAAAGAATGTATAACAAAATCGCATTTTTTGGAATGACCCAATATCATGTTTATCGGTAATACATAGTATAATTTATTTTTTATCAAGAACTAGCACTGAAACCCGGCGTTGCTCGGGTTAAAATACATCGCATGTTTAATGGTATAAAAATATATAAGGATACATTTTTTAACATATTTATAGATTTCTATTTTCAATATTGAGAGACATTCATTCAAACAGTTTGTTCTTTTTCACTTGTGAAAATCACTTGATATTTTTTTGTAACTGTTTACTCTTGACGAAAAGTCACTGAATTTCGATTTATATACCGAAATTTCCAGTACCAGATCACTCTAGAATATTTAGATGTACATCACTTCGATTTGGTTTTTATAGACCAATAATAACACTCGTACATATTTTGGAACTTTCCAGATCAATCCAAAAATTTTTAGAACGTTCTAGAACATTTTAAATCGCTTATAATAAATTGAACTCATTTTAGAATTTTATAGATCATTCTAGAAATATTTAGAACTTTCTCGAACATTTTAAATCGTTTATAATAAACTGCACTAATTTTGGAACTTTCCAGATCACTCGGAAAATTTCTAGAAGTTTCTCAATCATTCTAGATCGATCATAATAAACTGCACTCAATTTGGAACTTTCTAGAACATTCCAGATCAATTTTTTTTTTTTTTTTTATTGTTTATAGGCCTGTGTTTGACCGCAATCTCACCATGGTAAGTGATGATGCGGCCGAAGGTGGTAAGCACACAAAGCCTAGAAGGACATGGCTCTCAAGTGCAGCTGTCGGAACACACCGAAAGGTGCTTGGCGACAGATTTTCAACTTGAGGGTGGTAGCCAGCCAGGCGGGTACTGCAAAGTACCCTACCACCGTGCCATGGTTTCCTCACGATGTTTTCCTTCACCGAAAGCTCAAGCTCATTGTAGGATGCGAACCCAGGACCCTTAATTATAACCGTTTTACACATTTTGGAATTTTCTAGATCATTCTAGAAATTTCTAGAACTTTTAACGAACATTTTAAATCGCTTCTAATAAATTGCACTCATTTAAGAATTTTCTAGAACTTTCTCGAACATTCTAAATCGATCATAATAAATTTCACTCATTTTGGAACTTTCCCTCGGAAAATTTTTGGAACTTTCTCGATCATTCTAAATCAATCATAATAAATTACACTCATTTTGGAATATTCCGGATCATTCTAGAAACTTCTAAAACTTTCTCGAACATTCTAAATCGATCATAATAAATTTCACTCATTTTGGAACTTTCCAGATCATTCGGAAAATTTCTCGAACATTCTAAATCGATCATAATCAATTGCACTAATTTTGTAACTTTCCAGATCATTTGGAAAATTTCTAGAACGTTCTTGAACATTCTAACTCGATAATAACAGTTTTGGACATTTTGCAACTTTCTAGATGAAGCCAGACCAATTATAACCGTTTTACTCATTTTGGAACTTTCTAGATCATTCAAGAAATTTCTCGAACACTCTAAATCGATCATAATCAACTGCAGTCATTTTGGAACTTTCCAGATCATTCGAAAAATTTCTAGAACATTCTCGATCATTCTAAAACGATCATAATAAATTGCACTCATTTTGGAACTTTCCAGATCATTCTGGAAATTTCTAGAACGTTCTCGAACATTCTAACTCGATAATAACAGTTTTGGACATTTTGGAACTTTCTAGATGAAGCCAGAAATTTGTAGAACTTTCTAAAAAATGTTATATCGATTATAATAGTTTGCATTCACTCTAGAATTTTCTAGATCATTCCAGATATTTGTTGAACTTTCTAGAACATTCCAGATCGATTATAACCGTTTTACACATTTTCGAACTTTCTAGACCATTCCAGCAATTTTGAGATCTTTTCCGAAGTCCTCATGCGTTAGAAAAGGACAGCAATATATGTTTTAACATTTTCGCCACCCACAACCACCCCCTTCCACCCACCCACAGTATGTTTTTTGACCCAAAAAGCGGACATCGGCTTTTTATTTGCTTAATGGATAGAGAAGCTCATTTTGAAGCTAAGAGTAGAAGTCCCGTATGCCAATTTTGTTCCAAATTGATGATATATATTTCTAAATATTTTTCTATGGTTCCCAAAAAAACCATAGAAATCACTGTAACTTTAGTCATGTTCCGTTTTTGTAGTATCTCTCATGGTATGCCCTTTATACGTCAAACCACGCCTTTTTCTAAGAAACCGCTCAAATTCTATCATCGATTAGTAGTGAGTTACGTCGAATAATACATATTTTCGTTTCTTTTCTTTATTGAGCTTATTTCAAGGTAGTTGGATTCAATTTCTAGACTAAGCTATTGCTTTAGCATCAAGGAATATCTCTGTAAAAAATCGTATCCAAATCTCATAAGATTCAGGAGTTACAGGATTTTAAAATTAGGGCATTAGGGCTGACTCCGAACAAAGAAATTTTTTGAATATAAAATAATAATTATTTCTCTTATAAATATAGGTTTATAGATTCGTAAAAACTTTATTATGATATTACTATTACTCGATGTCATATACAGAAATTAAACATATAATTATTTTAACTTTACGTTAAAGGAACACACCCTCCAATATATATAGTATATCCTATATTAGTATTTATTCAGTTTAGGCCCTAGGAGACTTATGAAGATCAAAGTACTGAAGTGGTAACTTGTCCTTGTCTCTCGCACTGAGATCCAGGTTTGAGGCGTTTAAGGAAATAAATGTCATGACTTTATCTTCACATTTTAAATATGTTATGTACATACGTAAAAACATAGAAATGTTTAAAATAATAGAAGAAACCGACCATGTGAGAGACGGAATCGAATACGGAGGGTTCCGTACAATGATAATAATATTAACTAACTCAAATTGACTATGAATCGAATAGTAGGCGGAACAAGAATAACACCAAAAGAAGACTTTTCTTGGGCCCCCTTTAATTTTATTATTTATTGTTAAAGCGGCAATAGAAATACATATTCAGTGAAAATGAAAGTGTCAGACGGATGGACAGCCGAGTCTTATGAATAGGGTCCCGTTTGACACCCTTTGGGTACGGAACCCTAAAAATGGAGGTCCACAATATCAATACAAGACAAAAAGAGAAATTAGTTGTTCCGCATTTTTGATTAGCAAAAGTTAAATTTAAGTTTCAATTTCAATTTGAAAATTGAATTGAAAGTAACCAAGGTGACTTTTAAATTCAAAGCTCACATAAAGAAAATCTTGAATGCAAAGATTTATTACAAAGTAGCCCATGATATTGGAGATAAAAATGTCTGGACTAAACTGCTGACAAAATTGGCAAAAGGGAGTAAATTCCGCCAAGTTGAAGTAGATTTGAAAAACAAAAGTGTTAAATATGCCACAACACATGTCAGAAGTGTTGCAGGTAAATCTATGTACTTTCCAAAATTATAGTTCGATTTCTTAATTTCACTATTTGTATGAAGGTAGTAATTAAATAATTCAAAATTCAAAATCATTTATTCAAATAGACCTTCGCAGGCACTTATGAAAAGTCTGACTCTAATACTCTAATACCGGTTCGGAAGGTTGCATTTGCTGAGAAGAGCCGGCAATAAACTCAGCAATTACTCTTTTCAAAACAAGCTTAGATTCATTACATAATATTTACATTCTAATCGCACTGACAACAATTGCGTGTCCCGGCGCGGCGGCAAAACTACAAAGTAGACTGAATCTATATATAATTATATAATATTAAATATTTCTATATAATATTATTTTGACACATATAATTTTTGATTATATCATAAAAGCTTAGAAAATATATATGTCTAGAAAGAGTATCCCCATACTACATGACTTTTAAAAAGTGGCCAACTTTGCTACGTCTTATCCTCGCGGTACGTCATTCTGCTTGTCATAGTCATGTTTATAATGTTACCAGTTGTTGAAAAAAATCCAATAAAATGGGGAAAAATATATTACGATGTCGATATCTTTTTAAACTCCGAAAATAAAAGTTGAATCGGGATAATACATGATAATAAGAATAAAATTAATGGCGCCGATATAAATTTAATACTTATTATTTTTACTTTGATGTCATCGAACAGTAATTATTTGCGTTGACGTTTCAAATCAAATCAAATCAAGCAAATCAAGTCAAATCGAGTCAAATCAAGTCAAATCGAGTCAAACAGGGTCAAATCGAGTCAAACCGAGTCAAACCAAGTCAAATCAAGCAAATCATGTCAAATCCAGTCGAATCGAGTCAAACCGAGTGAAATCGAGTCAATAAGTCAAATCGAGTCAAATCCAGTCAAATTGAGTCCAACCGAGCCAAACCGAGTCAAATCGAATCAAATAGAGTCAAACCAAGTCAAATCAAGCAAATCCAGTCAAACCGAGTGAAATCAACTGAAATTGAGTCAAATCAAGTCAAAACAAAATTGAGTCAAATCAAGTCAAAACAAACAAATCGAGTCAAATCAAGTCAAACATTTTTTTGGCTGGTTTCTAGAGATCTACACTACGGCTTCTCCGAATGATGTCTATCCATTGGCTTCTTAAAATTGGATCAATTGGTATTCTGTAAAAAAGTCTCATTATTTAAGTCAAATTAAAAAAAGGTTATTCGACACGCGTGTATGTAATATTATTGGAATTGCAAAATATTCACAATTTAATATAGTGTCCGCCATATTAAACTATTTAGTTATTGGTCCGATTGCTCTCAAAATTGATATTTGAGAGGCCTTTGGAACATAAACCATGAATCTTTTCTCAAAATTCAAGAAAGTGGCCGCCATATTGAACTATTTTGTTATTGGTCCGATTGCTCTCAAAATTGAGATTTGAGAGACCCTTGGACCATATATCTTGAATCTATGCTAAAAATTCAAAAAAGTGGCCGCCATATTGAACTATTTTGTTATTGGTCCGATTGCTTTGAAAATTGATATTTGGGGGACTCTTGGACCATATAACATGAATCTTTGGTCAAAATTGAAAAAAGTGTCCGCCATTTTGAACTATTTAGTTATTGGTCTGATTGCTCTCAAAATTGATATTTGAGAGGCCTTTGGAACATAAACCATGAATCTTTTCTCAAAATTCCAAAAAGTGGCCGCCATATTGAACTATTTTGTTATTGGTCCGATTGCTCTCAAAATTAAGATTTCAGAGATCCTTGGACCATATAACTTGAATCTATGCTAAAAATTAAAAAAGTGGCCGCCATATTGAACTATTTACTTACTGGTCCCATTGCTCTTAAAATTGATATTTGAGAGACCCTTGGACCAGTAATGAAATAGTTCAATACGGCGGCCATTTTTTTCAATTTTGAGCAAAAAATTATGTTATGTGATGCTAAGGCCTCTCAAATCTCCATTTTGATAGCAATCGGACCAATAACTAAATAGTTCAATATGGCGGCCACTTTTTTTGAATTTTTAGCATAGATTCAAGTTATATGGTCCAAGGGTCTCTCAAATATCAATTTTGAGAGCAATCGGACCAGTAAGTAAACAGTTCAATATGGCGGCCACATTTTTGAATTTTTAGCATTGATTCAAGTTATATGGTCCAAGGGTCTCTCAAATCTCAATTTTGAGAGCAATCGGACCAATAACTAAATAGTTCAATATGGCGGCCACTTGTTTGAATTTTGAGAAAAGATTCGTGGTTTATGTTCCAAAGGCCTCTCAAATATCAATTTTGAGAGCAATCGGACCAATAACTAAATAGTTCAATATGGCGGAAACTATTTTAAATTGTGAATATTTTGCAATTCCAATAATATTACATACACGCGTGTAGAATAACCTTATTTTTTAATTTAGTAATATCCGACTTAAATAAAAATGTAATAAAAAAAAATTGCATGGTACGCACATACAAGGTTACATCTTACGCCTATGCAACGCGGCACTACGTAGTTCAATTGATTTTAAACATATGGCTGTACTGTTTACTTGTATGAAGAAGTATTTTGCAAAATGTTCCGGTGACCGCATCCATGGTTATATAAATCACTGACTATGATGGAAAATTCGAAAACGACAAACACGTCAACTTAAAATAAAAAATAGGTCCGCCATCTTGAAATGCAAAATGCTATTCATTATTAGCTCGAGGAAAATGTTAAATTAATACCCATTTTGATTTTTGCATTACTGAAGCGACTACTATCTTACATGACATAATCGTCATTAGCATTAAAAAAACCCTAAAAATTCGACTTGTCCACCGTCGCTTATGATATCTACATACTCGTATTTAACTATTGACTGATATTAATTACCATGGGAGTTTTGAGTTCATAAACTGGCAGGACAGGCAACACATAAAAAATGGCGCTTACTCAAAATAATTTATTTTCGTTACATTTCAATGGCTTATATTGGAGGAACTAATAGGAAATATTATTACTTACCGATGATAGGTGAGTTTTTTCGTTGGTCTAGATAGGCCCATGTAGTTTTTATACACTTTTATCACATAATACGACATTTTGAAACAATACAATTTTGGTGATTTTGGATGTGTCCCAGTGACGTCTCAACTGACACTGAGGACGGGAAAATGATTAAGCCCCTAACAGTTAGGGGCTTTTTTTATCTACGCGTAAACAGCTTCGTAGCTCCGTCTGGATATATCATTAGTCAAAGCATAAAAGATACGATACGTCAATATCTTCGACATTCTTAAAGCGAAGTGACAACCCTAAAACCATAAATATCAGAAAAATCTTTAGAAGTGAATAGTTCCTAGATCTTGAGAGATTTGGGTGTGATTTTTTTTTTAGTTATTGGTTTGGTTCTAAATATTGTTTATATTAAAAATCGAATCCAACTTAGTCAAGATAGAGGAATGAAAAATCAAAAACGAAAAAGACTAAAACCTAAATTTCTCTGTATTTATAACTCATTAGCCACCTTTTTTTTATTAGTTAAATACTAGGCGTATAGCTTTACTAAATAGCATTAAGCAAAAGAACTGAAATCACGTTAAATATTAGTTATGACGAAATTTTGAAAAGTCCAGAAAATTCAAAAATGTCGTTTTATTCGTGTTTGGTATAAAATTGGCACACGGGAGTTTTACTCTGGACTTCGAAACAAGCTACTCTATATAATACGCACATAAAACGAGGATGTCCGTTTTTTAGGTCAAAAAACATATTGTGCGTACCCACAAAAGCATTTTATATATATTATTAGATTTGTTGGGTTGTGAACATATTATATGTATACAGAACAATACTATGACTTCAATTAAAAAAAATATATATTACTTAATTGGAATTAATCTAAATCACTGTCAAACAATGTTCAAAAAATTTTCATCATTATCGGCAACAGTAGCGGTTTATAAAATTTTGGTAAAACGAAACGCGCTCGAAGTGTCATTTGACGTTTAAGCGAGGCCATGACGAGGATTCGTCCCGCTCCGCATATCCAATTTCTTTGTCCCGCTCCCCAGTCAGCCAGCACGCCAGCACTCTTCGAAAGGGGTGGATGCCACGTATTAGGAGTAGTAAGTAGTTGAATTTGATTCTCCATATTTTGTCATCTCGATCGTCATTGTCATTTTAACTGCATCTCAAATTATTTAGGCATGGTAAAGCTTTTTTATGTTTTCATGAGGAAGTATTCGTAAAACTAGTGCTGCTTACCGCATTTTTATTTTGCTACTTACCATAAATTTTTCTAGGTGTGGAACTTTCTAGAATTCGTCATTGTTGGCAACATCATTGTCAGGCATTGGCAGTGAGCCTAGATGTGGCGAAGGCGTTCGATCGGATCTGGCACCGGGGTCTTCTATCGAAGTTACCAGGATACGGGCTTCCCGTCCAGCTTTCTGTCCAGCAGATGCATAAGAGCCGTCGTAGACGGTAACTGCTCCGACAGCATGGACATCAATACCAACGTCCCTCAAGGCTCCCTCGTGCTGTCCCCAACACTGTTCCTTCTGCATATCAATGATATGCTGTCTGTTGGAGCGCGCGGCACTACAGCGCGGCGGCGGGCTGCGTGGGCGCGCGGGCCGGGGGCCGCTGCCCCAGCGCACCACTTGCCTTCACGCCGCCAACGAGACCACACGCGCTTTGAGTGTCTCCACAAATTATTCTAAATTCATTATAGACCTATTAAGTACAGTCCACGCCTTTTATTAGTCCTTAGATAGGACCCAAACACTGTCTATTGACGGCATTCATTGTTATGCAGATGACAGTACAGGGGACGCTCATTACACGGGCCGTGCTAATATCCCTCGTTCGAGGTGGAGGAAAACCGCGAACGGCTTTACTCTGAAATCGAGAGTACACTAACTAGTGTCTCCGATTGGGGCAGACTAAGCCTAGTCCATTTTAACCCCACTAAGACTCAAGCCTGCGCGTTCACCGCTAAGAAAACCCAATTTTCTGTGGCTCCACAATTCCAGAACACGTCCCTGAACAACAGTAAAGGCATCGGGATCCTTGGCGTCGACATTTCTAGCGAAGTTTTGTTCCGAAGTCATTGAGAAGACAAGGTTAAGCTGGCATCCAAAAAGCTCGGAGTGCTCAACAGAGCGAGGCAGTATATCACATCGGGGCAAAGGCTGCAACTTTACAAGTCGCAATTCTGGCCTCATTTGGAGTACTGCCGTCTTCTATGGGCGGTTCAGCGACGTGCCATCAGAATGAGGAATGTTAATAGGTATGCAAAATGGCTTGAAAGTTTGTAACAGTAGAGCAATTATGTATACAAATAGATTAATTTTTGTTTCGTTCAAAAAAACCAAGTAGTTATGATTTTACAGACATTTAAAATTCCCCTAAATATCGAGGCCCGCTAACGGTCACGTGACCGCGGGTGACGTCATGTTTCAACGCTCCGTTCACTCATATTAGTCGCTAGCGGTGGTACGTAGGTATCTTACGCTATTAGTGGAAAGTATTTTGGATTCGATTTATGGATTTGAAAAAGGGCAACCGTAAAATCTACATATTTTGGTTGAAATGAATTTAGGTGGAATCTTAAAATAAGGTCTACACATTTCGCTACAGAATAGCATGCAAAATTATAAATTTAAATTGAATCTAATAATTAATGTAATATAATCTATAAATATAAAATTCTAAGTCCTGACTGACTGACTGACTGATTGACTGATATATCAACGCACAGCCTAAACCGCTGGTCCTAGAGACATGAAATTTGGAGAGTATATTCTTTGTGAAGAGTAGGTATCCACTAAGAAAGGATTTTCCGAAATTCCACCCCTAAGGGGGTAAAATAGGGGATGAAAGTTTGTATGAAAGTCCGTCAGTTTCGATGTTAGGATCTTCAAATTTTGTGTTAAGGCTGAAGATTAAAAATTAATTGATACGTGTCTCAGCGTTTTTAATAATTCCACCCTCGAAGGGATGAAAAGCAGGATGAAGTTGGGAACTCACTGATTGATATATCAATGCACAGCTTAAACCGTTGGTCTTAGAGACATGAAATTTGGAGAGTGTGTTCTTTGTGAAGTGTACGTATCAAATATGAAAGGGTTTTTCGAAATTTCACCCTTAAAATAGGGGATGAAAGTTTGTATGAAAGTCCGTCAGTTTTTAAGTTAGGATTATCAAATTTTGTGTTTAAGCTGAAGATTGCGGTCAAACACAGGCCTATAAACAGTAAAAAAAGATTGAGAATTATTTTTTAAGTGTCACAGCGCTTTTGATAATTCACCCTCGAAGGGATGAAATGCAGGATTAAGTTGTGTATGAGAACTAACTGACTGATATATCAACGAACAGCCTAAAGTGCTGGTCCTAGAGACATGAAATTTACAGCGTGTCTTCTTTGTGAAGTGTAAGTATCCACTAAGAAAGGTCACGTGTATCACAGATTTTCCGAATGGGATTGCCTAACAGAGTCAATAGGGCTCACACAAGAAAAAAAAAACAAATGAGAGGGAGAGAGGGTACTTATAATGTTTGTTTTTGAAGAAAATATGTCATCTGTTTCCTATAGGCGACGCGGGCGAAGCCGCGGGCAGAAGCTAGTAAAGCAATATAATTAAATAAGATGTCCAAATCATATAATTATTTTACTAGTTTTATTATTTATCGACGAATAGTTATTATTTTGTTGCCGCCGAAAAGCGAGAAGAAAGAATGCAAATGCTTACTCTCCTGCCTGTCTAATATACCTAAAATAATGATTTTATAGCTGCAACGCAAGTAGGTACTTATTGAACCTTTTAAGTTTCATGTTATAGACAATAAATTAGTAATGTTTGTCTATACCTTGTGACGTAGCACATCACGCCACCTCGAACCATCCAGCCGCCGCCGACGCCGCCGCAGCGCAGAGGGGAAAGTTACCGCCCGCGGGACGCCCGCACACCCCGCGCCACGTGCCTCACCCCGCAGCATCCTTTATAAGACCGCGCACTCCAGTGAGAGGGACGCAGTCGGCTCAGCGCTATCGTACAGTCAACACATGTCGGTTCGGGTTACCAAATTCGGCTGTGTTGATCATTGCGGTGAGGTTGGCCCGTCTGTACCGAAGCCCTGGTAGATTTACCATCGGGCACCGTCCGCGTCCCCGATACCGTATTCCCTGTGAATCAGTATATTTATCGTCTCCTCGTACGTTACCATTCCCTGGATTGGTGTCCCAGACGGTTCGGGTTACCAAATACGTCTGGTGCCACCTCCCAGGAAAGTGCGTTCAAGGAGCGATTCCCCGTACCGTTTAAAGCAAGATCACGCCGCGCCCTCTATCCACAGTGTTAGAATTAAGAGCTAGCTATAGAGTCTCAGATATATGTATTTACGATTAATAAATCAATTGGCGGCAACTTTGTAATCATTGATTGGTGTTTTCTTTATAGCTCTCCGATAGGTTACCCAAGTAGGAAGGTAAAACTAAGTCCTCCACTGGTTTACCTTAATGTACGAAGTCCGCTTCGTTACATTTGGCGCCCAACTCAGTGAGAACCCGCGAGGTGTCAAATCAGTATATCGTTACATTTGGCGCCCAACTCAGTGAGAACCCGCGAGGTGTCAAATCAGTATATCGTTACATTTGGCGCCCAACTCAGTGAGAATCCACCCCGCGAGGTGCTTAAATCAGTAAAATAGTGTATCGTTACATTGAACACCCATCTTAGTAAGAATCCGTTCCGCGAAGTGTTCAAATCAGTAAGATAGCGTATTGTTACAATAGGCACCCGTTTAGTGAGAATCCACTCCGGTATCACACCTCATTACCTCCCTGGTCGGCCCACTTAACAAACAAGACGGCCTTCGCGAAACCTAGATGGTGGAGCAAGGAAACGTTAAGGGCGGAAAGTGAGCGGTCACGGGAAACCGAGTGAGTGTGTAGAAAAAAAAAATCGATGTAAAAACCCCGTATCCGTATACATGAGCTATAAAGATTACTAGTTATTACCAAAAAAACAGAAAAGGGATATTTGTTCACCTCTTTTGCTTGCTTTATACCGCTTCCGCAGCCTTTTGGCTAATTTCATCTTCAAGAACGTTACAATTCCATGGATTGGTGTCCCAGACGGTTCGGGTTACCAAATTCGTCTGGTGCCACCTCCCAGGAAAGTGCGTTCAAGAAGTGAATTACAAAGAGGATAAAAAAATATACCTTTTCACCGTAAAGAAAAAAAAAATTGTATATTATAACTAGTTGCAACCAATAAAACCGTGAGTAAATAAATATAAAAATCTACTAGTTTCGTGTAAAAATCAAACTAAACAAATAAAATAAATTTAATTTCGTTACTTAATCTTGTAATAAAAATAAAACCCGGTTACTTTAAATTAAGAATAAAATAGAAACAAATAAAATACATTTTTGTTCCATAAATTATTGATCCGCGTTCCGTTAAAAGAAATAAAATCCGTTAATAAATTGAACCCATATAAAAATTGAAGGTAAGTTATATAAAGAGATTAAATAAATCCGTTATATATTTTACGGGAAAAAAAAAACCGTTCCGTTATGGTAAGTTAATAAGATAAATAATTAACATAACCGTCAAATGTCCACAAATTGGATCTATAATTTGAAAAAACCAGAACTCATCAAAGAAATACAAGCAAGAAATATTTCAATTGAGGGTTTAACCGTTGAACAGCTAAGAAAAATCCTGGCAACAGACATCAAAAGCACGAAGATGACAGACAAGCCCGAAACAAGTCACGAAAAGACAACCGCATCTGAATCCGAATCCGAATCAAACTCCGAAAAACCACAGAGTAAGAACATGATGAATCTACTCAAATTGGTAAACAGTTACGGTATCTCATTCGATATACGTAACGAACCGGTGGATTTTATCGAAACATTGGAAGAAATTAAAACTACCAATGAAATAAAACCACAAGAAATGCTGCAGATACTGCCAAGAATTCTTAAAGATAACGCAAGAGCGTGGTACCGAAATAACCACCAGACATGGTCGTCGTGGGAAAACTTCATAGAAGAATTCAAACTTAGTTTCTTTCCGAAAAACTACAACTCCAAACTACTAGGAGACATAGTAAGAAAACGGCAGAATTACAAACAAAACTTCGTTAGTTACTTAACCGAGATACAAACGTTGATGAGAAGATATGGAAAACTATCAACTTCCGAAGAACTAGACCGCATATATGAAAATATGAATGCCAAATATAAATATTATATAAAGAAGAACGAGTTCAGCAATCTCTCCGAGTTGATACAACTGGCAAGAGATCACGAAGCAATCTCACATCAAATATATATAGAGAAGCAACCGCAGAGTTATGAAGAAAACTCAAGAGAAAACCAGATAACCGAAACCGAGGAATCCAGTTTTCTAAACAACTATGATAGCAAGAAGTGTTGTTGGAGCTGTGGAAAAAGAAACCATACAACAAAAGAATGCACAGGTAAACGCATAATCTTTTGTAGTACGTGTGGCCGAATGGGAATATTAAGCAAAAATTGTTGCAGAAATCAAGAAACCCGAAATGAAAAATATACTCAAAGAACAAATACCGTAGGATCTGACGATATAAATGATCCAAGAATTTTCTTAGATGTTGAGATACAAGGACAACAATTTAAAGCACTGTATGATACTGGATCGACAAACTCGTATATAAACGAAGAAGTATATAAGATACTACCCGAAGAAGAAGAATCCGTCAACCAAGAAGTACATAAAATACAACTAGCCGATGGAAGTAAATTAGAATTATCAAAATTCCGAGATATAGATCTAAAGATAAATGAAACAGTATTAAAACATCGTATGTATGTCATGCCAAGAGCAACGTACATAATATTAGGAGTAGACCTAATAAAACGATTGAATATGAATATAGACATTCAAAACATAGATAAAAGTAAACCATTAGTAAAAAAATCAAAATCGAAAAAGAAGAAGCGAAAACAGAATATAGTAGCCGATGAATTAATAAGAAATCCGATATGTGCAACCGTTGCCGACATAAAAGATTGGTATAAAAAGAAAACCGAAGCTATCAAGACAGAACCGCATATTTTTCCTGAATTTAAATTTATAGAAGAAAACCTTTATAAACGAATCACAAACCCGTCATATGGTACAAAATTAGACTCATCATCCGAATGGAAACTTTGTGTACCGAAAACGAAAAAAGAAGAAATAATTAAAGAAAACCACGATACTCCGACCGCTGGACACATAGGAACAGCAAAAACGTTAGCGAAAGTAGCACACATATACTATTGGCCAGGAATGTTTAGGGACATAGCCAAATATGTTAAAAAGTGTACCATTTGCCAAAAACGCAAATCCGAAAAATCCGAAAATAAAGAAATAATGCAGGTAGATAACCGAAATAAACCATATGACTTAGTGAAAATGAATCAAAGCAGAAAATCTGATTGCCAACAACCGAATTATTATACACAAATAAAGTACTCGAAACCGGAAATTAAACCATTTGCATTAAAAAAGAATATTCCATTATCGGATAAACCAATAAGTTGTTGTGCCATACTCGCACCGAATTGTACAGGACCGTTCAAAATAATTGAAAGAAAATCACCGGTAATAAATTTATTGAAGGATCCTTACTCTAATAGAATAATAACGGCACACATCAAAGATTGGAAAACATGCATCCGAATTATTCCGAATAAATATAAAACTCAATAACAATGAGGGTAAATCATGATAACCGAGCGAGATCCAGAAAGTAAACAATTTTAGAAATACCCTCATTTGAGACAATAATAAGTTAATTTAGAAAAACAATAGAAAGGAGAATAATAATCTCAGAGGAACTTGAACATCATTTACAGCAGTGATTTTTACAGGTAAAAATCTCCATTCCCGGGAGAGGAGTGTGACGTAGCACATCACGCCACCTCGAACCATCCAGCCGCCGCCGACGCCGCCGCAGCGCAGAGGGGAAAGTTACCGCCCGCGGGACGCCCGCACACCCCGCGCCACGTGCCTCACCCCGCAGCATCCTTTATAAGACCGCGCACTCCAGTGAGAGGGACGCAGTCGGCTCAGCGCTATCGTACAGTCAACACATGTCGGTTCGGGTTACCAAATTCGGCTGTGTTGATCATTGCGGTGAGGTTGGCCCGTCTGTACCGAAGCCCTGGTAGATTTACCATCGGGCACCGTCCGCGTCCCCGATACCGTATTCCCTGTGAATCAGTATATTTATCGTCTCCTCGTACGTTACCATTCCCTGGATTGGTGTCCCAGACGGTTCGGGTTACCAAATACGTCTGGTGCCACCTCCCAGGAAAGTGCGTTCAAGGAGCGATTCCCCGTACCGTTTAAAGCAAGATCACGCCGCGCCCTCTATCCACAGTGTTAGAATTAAGAGCTAGCTATAGAGTCTCAGATATATGTATTTACGATTAATAAATCAATTGGCGGCAACTTTGTAATCATTGATTGGTGTTTTCTTTATAGCTCTCCGATAGGTTACCCAAGTAGGAAGGTAAAACTAAGTCCTCCACTGGTTTACCTTAATGTACGAAGTCCGCTTCGTTACAACCTATTTATACTCTTCTAGTAAATTTAAAAAAATACATTGATTATATTGCAAATGCAGCGAGTTGAATAGATGTATTTAACCTTTTTTATGTCTTATCTTTTTTATACAACTAAGTCGGTAAATAAGCATACGGCCCACCTGTTGGTAAGCGGTTACCGTAGCCATATAGACGCTTGCAACACACGAAGCATCGCTCACGCGTTACCGACCTTTCCCCCCTCCTCAATGAGCTCTGTCTACCTTACTAACACGCGCAGGAACACAATCTACTTTATTTATCCAAATAAATAAAATTTAAGTGTCTGTTATGTAGTATCAAAATAACAGCTTTTTATTAAACGTACATGAAAGTACCTATATACAGTTGGCGACACTCGATAGTGTTTTAGCCGCTAAAAGTTCGGCATAATCTGGTCGCTCCCCCTAAGATGGTCGGGTATCCTTCGAGGATTTTCCCACGCTAATAATTTTTTTTTTTTATTAATTTTCCGGCTAATCTCCGAAAGGCTGGAACGATTTTGACTGGATTTTTACTCTCAGTTAGCTTATGGTACCTATAAGAAGTAATATACGTTACATTTATTTTAGAATAAATATTTTTCCCCGCAAAAAAACGTCTGGACCGATGTAGACAAAACTTTCACTGATAGATAGGGGATGTTAATTATAAGGAATAACTTAAGCTACTTTTATTTCAGATAATTTATAAGGAGTTCCTTGCAAAATAATTAAAACGCTACGCGCGGGTAAAACCGCGGCTGCGCTGGGGTATCAAATAACTGCACATTACAAAAGTGTATAATATTTAGGTTCATAGTAGACTGTCACTATTCTTACGTCAAAACGATCTTCACAGCATTAAACTTTGCTTTTATTTCTAAATAGATCCAACCCCTTCACAGTTTTTATCCATTTCTCTCGCATTTGGACATCCATTGGAACGAGTAAAATCAACTTTTCCGGTGGACTGGTGGTTGTATTTTTACATTTTGGTATAACACATGATTTTCTAGTATTTGTATTGGATATTTAAAAACCAAAAAGTCATAATCTTCTAGGGTAACGTACGGAAGAGCGCGACCCGTCGGGTATTTGTTCTGTGAGCGCGATTGACTGAGGGAGCGGTGTAACATGACGTCATCGCATCGAGTACCGGGCCGGTGGAATCCCTCGTCGCGCGCTCGTTTTAAAATTCCATATCTCAGAAACTAATTGACTTATCAAAATAATTCCTTCACACGTATTTTTTATTTTCTACAGTTAATGCGGAGAGCTAAAATTCTAAATTAGTGAACATTCTTCATTGTTGACGATCCCGAGCTCACAAGCGGTTTAGGGCCCTTGACTTGCATAGAAGTCAAAGAAACTCCATACAAGTCAAAGAAAAAAAAAAATTTTTACCTCGTATTTTTTTTCTTATATTATTTTTTGATTACTAATACATTCATCCCTCAAGAGGAAGTTCACAAATTTATTAGGACCTTATATTATACATATCTACTACTAATCTAACATTAAAAAGGTGCTGTTCCACCTGTTACAAAAATACTTTTTTTTATCAAGAAGAATATTTTGAGGAGACACCTAGCCATTCAAAACTTTTTTGTATTTGTTTGATGTTTGAACAGAGAAATAAAATAGACATTCAAAGTAAAGCCCTTTATTCAATTTAGGCCCAGAAGGACACTTATACATATACACTATATATTTTGGACAATCTGACTATATTCGCTATTTTTCCAATTACACTTGTCGACAGTGATTTTGTTAAACAAAATCAAGTTGGTTTTTTAAACACTACTACCTACCTACCCACAACTAAACCTCATACTTAGTTTCGTTCAATCACCCTCAGTTTTCGTTAAGCATTGACTAAATTTATTACGAGAATTTTGCTTCCCTATGTAGGTTTGCGATAAATTAATATTTATTCATTGAAATTGAAACTGTTTTTCCGTGTGACTATATTTCCATACTTCGTAATAAGTTGCCCACAGAGTGTGCAAATCATCCTGATAATTTTTGCTATATTTGTGGTCAACTTACTGTTAATAGTCCACCTCGTAGTTTGACACCATTAGTAAAAATATCTCGTCATATGATGTTCCCATGATATTATGGTCCGAACAGAAAGATGATGTATCAGATTGTTATTTCTACCAAACTTATGTAATCATCAATAAATCCATACATAGGACAGTGAACTATCCGAATCTACAATATGCTCAAAGAATTTTTAACAAAAACTTAACCTCATAGAAAAATCCGCATGGATTTTTTTTCGATATATTGTTCGTAATTTTCTTAGAACCCACAGGGGCCAAAAACTAGTAAGAGTTGGTCAGCAACTTCTTAATAGCTTACAAGGATATGGGATTGCAATATGGCGCTCAAAATACACTTTTTACACACACATTTAGTTTTTTTTCTAACAAAATGGAGGCCGTTTGGGACGAATACGATCAGCGGTTCCATCAGAAAATATCCACAATGGGTACCAAGGCAAGTGGATTCCGAACATGTTGGCTCACTACGGCTGGACACTCAAAGGAGATGTACCTGACGCTTAATATTACCGAAAATCCTGAATAAAAGTAAAATATAAGTTATTTTTCTACATTAGATATAATTTTCAACGAATTTTATTTTAAAAAATAAGCTGCTGTTGCAGAAAAACTGAGGGTGACTGAAACTTTTTAATAATGCAGATTAGTTACAGACTAGTTGTAAATACAAAATAACCCGTTCAATTTAATTTAATTTTCATTAAAGGCCATTTTGTCAATCAGTTTTATTAACAATAAAAAACAAATACCTAAGCGTTAGTACAGACGAAAAAATAACATGGAAAAAATAACAATAACCTACAACAAATAAACACACAATGATCTATATAATATAGGTATATATGTTACCGGAAATGTATACATGGCAAAGATCTGTAAAAGCATTAAAATTTATTTACTTAACAAGCTTTCCAGCCTTATTATAACAACTTAATAACGATAAGTAATGTGAAAATAATTGGACAAAGTTTTAGCCAATGGTGAAAAATCTGTACATGAGTAAATTTTAAAACCAGTGGTACAACACAGTTCGCGTTCAGTACAAAAGGCGTCTTACATACTTAAACGACAGAACCAGCAGGCTACATTCGTGTTGATCAGAGAAGAACAAACATTGTTATAAAATTATGCACTTTACAGAATAAAACTGTTTTACAAAAATCTTAAACCGACTTCAAAGTACACTAAAAAGTAATCAAATCCTAATGGAACCAAACGGGAAGTGTACCCTTCCAAACAAAAAAGGATTTTCCAAATCAGTTCATAAATGACATAATTATATGACATCATTCTTAAAAAAAAACACAACCGAATTTCAAAATCAGCTAAAAATATATATTAAAATTATTAAATTTACCAGTGGCAATTGGGTGCAAATTTAACAGTTCAAAATGGTAGCATAAAAGAATATATACAAATA
This sequence comes from Polyploca ridens, assembly GCA_951394255.1. Classification (NCBI taxonomy): domain Eukaryota; kingdom Metazoa; phylum Arthropoda; class Insecta; order Lepidoptera; family Drepanidae; genus Polyploca; species Polyploca ridens. Next base: position 8,415,969 of record OX596248.1, read on the forward strand.
TGGAATAGGCTGTTCACAAGCTTTCATTTGATACCCATATTGTAATAATAACGAAATTTTTGTTTATAATACCCCCCTCTTTTTTAATCGTAGACGCCATATAAAAATAATATACCCTATGACACTCCCACAGTTAAGACAAATCTAACGACACCTCATGCTTAAATCCATCAAGCCGTTTAGGCTGCAGAGCGTGCCAAAGAAATACACATAAATATATACACTCGAAAAACATAAACCTACTTGCGGGTCAGTCGGGTAAAAACAGCGCTAAACATGAATAAAAAACTACACTTTTACGCAATTTTTATATACATTTTCATAACAAAAATGTATATAATTGATTGTTGTTATCTTAAAACAAACTAGAGGAATAAACTTTTCACAATGTATTTTTCAAGTACTTTAAGCCATATTTGACACTCAAAGAATTACTTAAACTAAATGACAAATAATCAATTTAATGGTTTTTTTTTTCTTACAAAAAAGTAAAAAAATAAATTTTCTATTGGACTTACGACAACGCAAATAAATAACTATCAATATAAAAGAGTAGTGTCACACCGAATATTACCGCATTATGCGTTATCACGTTTAGTCCACTGAAATGTTACAATTTAAGGACCGAATATTGCATTTTTTAGAGGACGCAATTTTATTTTTGTGACATGTTTTGGGGATCAATAGAAGCTTAACCTCAAGTTTGTGGGGTCGCCATCCTTGTCCCCCTTTGCATCTGCAGAAAATTAATTTCATGAGATCGGGGGGTGCTGGAGGCTTGGAAGCTTGTATTGGCATCCAAATGTTTGCATGCTTTTTCCAGCCCCAATCTTCAGGATTTTGATATCTCCTGAGCCACAGCCTGGACCACCGAAGAAAAGTCGATTTGAGTAGCTAGCTAATAAGTGATTCAAAATATTATGATGTCGAGGATTACCTTATAAGCCAGATGTCCGTGAAGTAGGCCTACTGGGGATACCACGTAAAAAAAAACGCGCCTACAGACTTTACCTCATAGGTGGCGGGGAAAAGAGTTGGGAATGAATAAGTAAAGTTGTACGAATTTAACAAAAATTTTGTAAGAATAAATAAATAAAATAAATAAATAATAAAATTTATTTATTTCTCCCACAATAAGTTACAAATATAATACAATAGCTACATTAAGAATATATTTACAATAAAAAAAAAACAGTAATAAGATTTCGTTTTGACCGGATTCTCATGAGCACTGAAGAACCCGGTCAACTTTGGAGCGCTGTAACAGCGTTTTAAATGAATGAAATAAAAAAATATATAGGGAAAAATTTTCCTCAAAAGATCATCTACAAGATTGGTCTGAGGTATTTTTTTGTAAAATGTATAAAAAAAAGTTATAGAGCATAAAAGATTTTTTTTATAAGAATGTTCACTTTTTTGCTTATAACTTCTTTAATTTTAAACAAAAAAAAAGCTGTATGGCTAGGCAAAAAGCTATATAAACATAATTGTAGGCAAAACAATTTGCTACAAATTATGTCTTTACAGTTTTTTTATAAGACGCAGTTTCCGAGATGTCGCGAAAAAAGAGTGTTTTCACACCTTTTTCCGAGATGGCGGCCGGGGGACAAGGGTGGCGACCCCACAAACTTGAGGTTAAGCTTCTATTGACCCCACACATGTCCCAAAAATAAAATTGCGTCCTCTAAAAAATGCAAAGCTCATGTAACATTTCAATGGACTAGTTATAAATGCTCTATCATCTGCTCTATCAAAAATTCTTATCTTTTACTTTTACTTACTCTGCTAGAAAAAACCTAATAAGTAAGTCGGCATACCTACTGGCGGACGAGTCAGAGCGAATCGGTAAAGCGCGGACGGGGTATTCACATAACTTATTAACAATATTGCATTATCAATAATTAAAAAGATTATCATAAAAAAAGATAATTAAACATGGCAAATCATAGTTATGAATACTGAAGAATAGTATTCGTTTTCGCTGTAAAACCTTAACTAATGAATATAATTTAAAAAGTTTAAAATGAAAATGTTCATGGATTTTCGCTTATATCTCTTAATTTTTGATTCTACGACTACAAGTTACTTTACAAAAGTTAAAGTAAAAAAATATTGTCAATTTTTTTTTGTGAGACCTATATTCCTCAAATAAACCATAAAAACCATTTGAACCCCTTTTTTCAAGATGGCGGCCGTGGGACAAGGGTTGCAACCCTACAAACTTGGATTTAACTTTAAACTTTAAACAGACTGACTTTGATATCTAAAAAAAAAATTGCTTCCTCTGAGAAATGGACGCTAAGCCCAAAAAAGTGTAACATTTCAATGGACTAACCGGTACTTAGTTATTGGCCCTGATTCTGTTGTTCACAACTAAACTAATTTTAATGTCACTATGTCTCTTTCTAACAAAGTGCATAAGAAAAGGATGTAAGAAATTTAGTCCTGTCAAATTAGTCCAATGCTTGTTTTCAATATAATTTTAGTCGCCATCTATCGCGGTTACGCCTAAATACACGCAAAATAAGACGCCAAAGATTAATTTGACAAATTAAAATATGTTCTATCCTTTTTCAATCATGTTCGTAAGAAAGAGATGAGATGTGACTAAAATTAGTTTAGTGCGATTTACAACAGAATCGGCACCATTGTCCTTTTGACTATCGCTGGCTGACATCGCCACATGACTCATCGCGACAGGCAAACTCGCCACATGGCTCGAGTGCCTGAGTCACCGCGTGTGCTTTGTGTGTGCTGAAAGTTTTCAAGTGTTCGTGTTGGACTGCTGTCGATCAGTTTTCGACAACACCCGCGCCCAATACCCCAGCGTTTCATGGTAAACGCAGGCGGTATTCGGTCCCTCACACTGTGAGGCGGGGAGTATCTTCGTGACCTGATGTCTGGCGTTGAGCGATAAAACGCCCCGCCCCTCCGACAACACTGACGTTAGCCCCCTACCATCTACCTCTGCCGCGATGCCGAAACGCCGCGGCCAGAAAGCGCAAGGCTCCACGCCCAGCGTGCCCGAGCCTACGCCCCAGCCCCCACGCCGGCTCTTCCGAGAACCACCGGCAAGCCCAACCTGCCCCCCGGTCGCCTCCACTTCAACAAGTGTCGAGAGCGGCCGCACACCTGCTGGAACCCCGAGTCTCCCGCCCGCCGGGTCTTCCCCGGAGGCAGACTGGTCGGAGGCATGCAAACTTTTTGCATTACTCCGCGACCAGGGAGGCCCCCCGGAGGAGACCATGCGGGAATTGGAGGCCAATGTGAGAGCCAGCATTAGCCGCAACTACCCTGACTCCAACTTTGCCCAGACGCCGCCCAACGTGTCGCCGGACTCCCCCGCTGAGGAGCGAGCCCCGACCACCCCAGGGCCATCAAAACGACGCCCCTCCGAATCTACCAGCTTTTCGGAGGAACACGAAGAGAAGCGGGCCTGCCTCAAGGATACTCCTGAAGGTGAGTCACCCGCCTTCTCAACGCCGCCATCATCGCCCGGGCCCCCGCCTGAGGCTGACAATGGCAGCCGGACGCCGAGAGTGAGCGAGAGGGGAACATCCCCCCCAACGTACCTCTCCCCCGCAATCATCCTAACTGAGAGAGAGGGAAGGTCTGATGAAAATCCCTTCCCAATCTTCACGCCTGGTACCGACAGCACCTCCTTCGCGGAGATTGCGAGCCGGTCCCCGACACCTCCACCGATGCCAATACCCACACCGCCCGCCGCAGGAGCGAGCGCCTCCACAGGCGCCGCCGCACCCAGCGCCGCGCCGAACGCCAGGCCGCCGGTCCCCCGCTTCCCTCCGCTCGTAGTTGAGCGCCTACCTGATTGGGCGCTCCACATGCGGCGACTGAAGACCCAACTCGGCCACACCCCCAACGCGCGCCCCTATGGGAAAGGGGTGCGCTTCATGCCGCAATCAGAAAAAGAATACCATACCACTTACAGGTATCTAGACATACTAGGGAGAACCGAGCGAATTGCTTGGTTCTCCTACTCGCTGCCGGGGACTATCAGCGTGAAGGTGGCCATCAATGGCCTGCCGCTGGACACACCCCCAGAACAGATCTCCGAGGAGCTCGTCAGCCTCGGTTTCGCCCCCGAATTTATCAAGGAGATTCGGGGGAGAAGAGGACGCCCCGGCTGCATTTATTTCGTGCAGCTGCGCCGAACAGCCAACTACCGGGACATATACACCGTAGGTGAGTTGTGCTGCATGCCTGGCATAGAGATTGCTGCGTGGCGGGGCAAGAGCGGGCCGGCTCAGTGCCACCGCTGCCAGCAATTCCGCCACAGCTCCCAACAGTGCCACCGCACCCGTGCCTGCGTCCGTTGCGGCGAGGAGCACCCTGCAAAGGAGTGCCCTCGCCCCCTTCAAGAACCCGCCACCTGCGCCAACTGCAGGGGGCCCCATCCGGCCAACATGACTGCGTGCCCCGTCAGGAGACGGGAGGCGCGCAACACGAAGGCTGGCACAGTCGCCCTCACAAGGGACTATACTAAGAAGCCACAGGCGGCAGCGGCGCCATGCGCCGCCGCCCCACCCGCTGGAACATCCGCCCCCCCGCATCTAGCAGGGAAAAAGAGGCGGCGCCGTGGCAGGCGCCGCCCTAAGAAGACCCCAGACGCGGCCGCAAGATCGGCCCCCACGGCCCCGCTGATTCCAGCCTCCCAGGAGGCTCCCATGGCATACGTTGCCCCCCCCGCCCCCTTTGCGGATGCGAGAGAGAGAGCAACTCGGCCACCAACGCTACCGAAACCCAAGGCGGGAGCAGCCAACAAGGACTTCACGGCGGTCGTTGTGGCCGCCCTGACCGTCCTCGGAGAGGTCCTCGAGGCCCTCCGCACAGGCGTCAACCCCGTCACGCCGATCTTGAACGGGATCGTCGCGCTGGTCTCCATGACCGGCGGCGCGCCCAGTGTTCAAGCGGCGCCCTCAACATCAACGAGCGCCCCCTAGGCGCTCCACCTCCTCACACAAGAAGGAAAACACCGTCCAACCGCCGCTGTAGATCGCTGGCTGGGCCTCCCCAATGGGTCTCACCCGGCCGGCTTGATCACGCGGCGGTAAGAAGATGAACAGCTCGGTGGGCAACCGCCGAGCGTACTCCACATTAAGTACAAAACTTAACCCCCAGCGCCCCGCGTGTATTAGCACGCGGCGTCAAGAAACCACTTTATGGGGCCCCTATACCCCGTTAGTTTCCCCTACTCCCTTGGGGGGGTAGTGTGAAGATCTCTCGATGTCCTTTTGACTCTTATGCTATTGCGTAATTTTAATTCTACTTTTGTATTTGTACTGGCAACATTGTTATATTAAATTATTATATTGTATTCTATCCCCCTTATTCATGATAAAGTTATCAAACGTTGATTAGCTAAAATTCCGTTTATCTAACAGGTGACATTTGGTGATCGAAAGAGTGAGACGACGACCTGAATTTAGGATTATTATTATTATAGAAACGCATACATTACTACTGAACAGAAAAATCTTGATGAGTACTGGAAACAACTATCGTCAAATTGGAAACGGTATTTTCTAAAAGACAATTTTTTTTTTTGGGGTTCTAATAGCATAAACTATAAATGGGAAGAGAAATCCAAAACACTAACTAAAACCTATGATAAAATAATGGTCATCATGTCTCGAAATATCTTTAAAATCTTAATGCGACGTATGCTTAAATAGGAAGTTAAAAACTCAAAATTAATTTGTTCAATTTAGGCCCAATTTTTAACGCTTAAAAGTGCCTAGTAGTACTTATACTCTACCACTGTCTAGCTCCCACCGTCTAGATCCAATTTTAATCAATGTTTCTAGTTCAAATTACATTTATTTACAACAAATATAAAAAAATAATACATCAATATATAGAAAATCTCCTCGAGACTACCGCTGCTGCCAATCGGCAAGGTTCCCAGCAGGCTGGCAGCGTTTCCTCTTTGTATGGCCAAGCTAATGCGTTGGCGAAAAAAGCTCCCCGCCCAGCGGTCTGCCGCCCGAGGCCTCGAAGTTTTGAAGATAAAGTACGAGCGAAACGGCGAGCTTCGTACCCTCACGGGCCCATGGTCTCGAGGAGTAGGTCCAATGAATGCGTAATTTGTAAAATTTTGGATTGTATGTTTTAGTTGATATTAATTTATTCAAATTAAACCTTAGTAAGGTACCTAACAACGGATGACGTGGAACTGGCGGGCGTCATATCTCTATTAAACAACGGGTGATAGAGTATCACAGTTTTTTCAGTGTGTGATACTCTATCCAGCATTTTGCCAAGCACAGAGGAACGTTGCACTTGCTGCACATAGTAGTTATTTGTTTTTTCAAACCATTCGCAGTACAGCGAGCGCAACGTCGCCTCGCGTGCTTGTGTTTGTCTGTTGTTACGACGTCATCGGTTAATATGGGGAAGTGACCGCCCAAACCATCCAGGCGAACGAGTTTGGATGGCCGTTCCAAAGGCCTAGCCACCTCTTCTCGTGGAAATTGAATTAGCAGTCCTTCTGCGACCTTATAACGAAATTGGCGATGGTTGTAGACCTTGGAGAGGGGATTTTTGGTGTGTACAATAAAAGTATTCATTAGACTTTCATTTAAGAGTCTTCTGAACACTTTCATGTACCACTTCATTCCCCTCTTTCGCTCCATCAAGTACATACTTAATTTCTGATCTTTCCGATCCACACCCCCCATAAACTGGTTATAAGTTGAAATCAGGACTGGCTTATTGATCTGTCCGCCTATTCGTTGGCATACAACTTGCTCAGCATTGTGGTAAGTGGAAACAACAGTAACTAACTTTGAGTCTTTCCACGCTATGATAGTCAAGTCACCACAATGCTGAGCAACTTGGTCTCCACGCTTCATCCCACTGTCATTTATAGTTTTAATTGCTGGAGGTACGTATAACCTCCGACGATTCAAAGTACCTATGACGTCGGTGCGTCTCTGCTTCAGATATCTGGATAATGGTAACTGGTTATACCAATTATCCATCACCAGAAGATGCCCGACGTCAAGGTAACCATCCATAAGTTCAAGAACCACTTTAGCCACCGTGGAATTCTCAAACCCATGGAAAGTTTGGTCGACCATCGACGAATTTTTGCCTGCATAGAGCAAGCTTCGCAATATGTACCCCGAGTCAGCTTCACAAAGCTCGAACGTCTTTATTCCGAAACGAGCCGCCTTTGTACGGATGCATTGCACCCAAGAAAGGCGACCCTTCCACAGAAGTAAAGATTCATCCAAGCTAAGCTCCTTTTGAGGGGTGTACATACTAGAAAACTTGCTATTGCAGTGCTTGAGAATGGGAGCTATCTTTCCTATTTTTCGGTCATACGAACGAGTTACCAACTCGTCGTTATCAACGAAATGTAAAAATCGCATTAACAAATTAAATCTATTCCGAGGCATGATTCTCCTGAACTCCGGCATCTCTAATACTCCTGTCGTCCAGTACTCATCTAATCTCGCCCTATTACAGATAGACATATAAATAAACATGGCAAACAATCTGTAAATCTCATCAACAGTCGTCTCCTGCCACTCATCTAAGGATTTTGCGAGACGTTCAGTTTCTGATAATTCGCAGATTGTTTGCCACGCATATTTGTTTGTTTCGCTAACTATTCTAGACATTATCTCGGCGTCCCAAATATAATTAAAAAGGTTGACGGGATTGTCAGTGAGTGATACTTGCGGGCCCGGAGACTTCAAATACACTTCTTCTTGCCCCGTAAACGTGGAAAAGTCTCCAGACCAAGAAAAAGCATTTAAATTCTCCGCACCCGCAGCAACCCCGTCAACTTCACCCACGACAACAACAACAGCGTCGCCATCCTCAGCATCAGCGGTTACATCTGAGGGTGACAATGCAGCCGTTGGTGACACCTCCTCCTCATCCTCATTTTCTGGCGCAAACAGTGCATCTTCCAGCCATTCTTCTTCGGCAGCCAAAACATCCTCCCTCTCAAAATCCGCCAACGCAAGCCGCTCCTCACGGAATACATTATAATTACGCAATCTGCGGGCAACCTGACGAATGTTACCGTCCGAATCAGCGTCGTCTTCTTCACTCCCCGAATCCGGACGAGTCGACTGGTTAGCTTTTTGCTGCTGGTGTACAACCTGATTCAGGGAGCGACGCGAACGCTTTGGTGAGGGGCCTGCGTGTCCTGATGAGGTCGAAGGCACTGGCGTGCCCACCGTCGGCGTAACACTCGGTTGCCAAACCTAAAATAAATATTATTATATTTGTCGGAGTCAGCGACAGCCAAGCGATACAAACACCACGATTTGGGTTCAGTGGTATCGAGATTCGGTGGGCGCAGTGCAGGCAATAAAACAACGTTATACCATCGCCTCGTAAAAGTCCCGTATGAGGAGAAGAAGCGACGCAACAAACTCCTCATGGGCCCAATGTTTTTATTACGTTATTATTACAACATAATATTTCAATTCAATAATCACTTCACTCCACTTCACACATGTATAGTCTTAACCTTAAACAATAATAGGCTTCAGAACCGGGTCTAACAATGATTGCACTGAGATGTGTACAGCTCGAGCGCTTGTGATAAACTAACTATCCTAAAAGCAATACGCATCCCCTTATTAACTCGTTATAGTCAAATCAATGTTCTTATTATTACGCATACCCTCATATATCTGTTATTTACGTTAAAGTCAAATCAGTGTTGCTACTATTTCACCCAACCCTTGTACCACGATAATATCATAATACAACTGAGTCCTCCCAACGATCTAACTGTCCGACATATTTATTATATACAATACATAAATAGTATTTGTATTTGAAGACTTCTAAGCTATTGTTACTTACAGTTGCCTTCTTGCAAGACTGCATTCGCGCAACGTTGCAGGCTCTTTAATTCTTTTTAGGATTCCGTACCTCAAAAGAAAAAAAAAACGGAACCCTTATAGAATCACTTTGTTGTCCGTCTGTCTGTCTGTCCGTCTATCAAGACCCTCTTTCTCAGGAACGCGTGGAGGTATCAAGCTGAAAATAATATCAAATACTTAGGTCCACAATCCCTTGGAGCAGTAAAAAAATCTAACTTATAGGTCAACGCAAAAAAAGATACGGCCGTTTATGCCGCATATTTTGACGATCGCAAGGGAATCAAAACATATAGGGTAGTTCCCGCTGACCTAGAATTATGGGGGTTAGAACCTTTGTGGCATAGCTAGCCGCCGCCATTTTAGTTTTTTTTCAATGTCGCGGCGCACGATGAAACTGGTATATATGGGTAGAGGACACTTATACAAACAAAAAATGTTAATCAATATGGTGGCCTAAAGTGTCACGTTTCCGAGATATTTGGAGGTAAAGATAGCCATATGAGAATTACGACAATCATTAAAATTTAACTTATTACGTGTTTATATGCATTCGATTGCATTCAAATAACAGTTCCCAAGTTGATTTATCAATTTTTTTGAAGAGCGTTAAACAAGGAGCTCGAAAAACAATATTTTTAATTACTTACGTACTGCATCGTAATATTCGCTATGAACCACAATGAAATAGAAATAGAAATGTATTTATTTGTCACAATTATGCGTGTTATATGAAGAGGTGTTACATAGAATAAAGTAGAATCAGCATAATATACCGCTCAAAACGGCGTACAAATATTAATTATAATCATAAAGTTAAAATTGATGATGACTTATTACAAATATTGAAAATTTGAATTAATTATATAATACAAGTACAATTGATTAAATACACATTAATATTATTACAATTTTAATGTTGTCAAAGTAGCTCGGATCGTGACTTGTTTTCCATCTTGTCATTATTATACAAACAAAAATGACAATACTTGTCCTATAATCTTGTTTTGTTGTGTTGTTGTTGTGAATGTTACCAAGTTAATTGGAACTAAAGATCGCTTAGTAATGCTCCCTGGGCGCCAAAATTGCAATAGCGACGTAATAGTACATAATGATACATGTGTGCAAACTTGGTTATTAATACTCGAGGCGTATTAAGCGCGTGAGCCGTAGGCGAACGTAATAAGTGAGCCGAGAGTGTAATAACCAATGCACACGCGTGTCATACGACGTTTTTCAACACACTTGCGAGGAAAAACAGACTTGTATTTTTTTAAGTAGTTTATTTGATAATAATCAAATCAACATAATGAGAACGTTTACAAATATAGCACACAAGGTTTTTTTGACAGCGGTGAGCTGTCCAATATTTTACCCGTAAGAATGATTGGTCTACATATCACTTGTAGTGAGGTACAAACTTATCATAATCGGGATTATACCTTCATAAAACTGTGCGGTAATGTAAAGTAAAAAGCACAAATGGGTAATAAGCTGCATTAAGATACTAAAAGCGGTGCAATAAATGTTACTTTACAAGCGAGTGTGTTGAAAATAAATAAAAAAAAACCCGGTCCCGCGGGTGGCCCGACCCGACCTAATAAAACTTCCACCTAAATGAAAGTCCCGTCTTCGTCGAAGACTGCTCACGTGCACACAATGCCCAAAAAGGGCGACCCGATGAATTACAGGCCTATTGCCATCACCTCCCATTCTCTCCAATGTCATGGAGCGAGTGATCAACACGCAGCTCTTGAGAAACCTAGAGGATCACGATTTGTTGAGTGACCGACAATATGGCTTCCACCATAGTCCATTGGCTGGTGACCTTCTAGTGTATCTCTATGTGATGTATCTATGTATACACTAGAAGGTCACCAGCCGAGTGGTCACTCGCCATCGAGAGTCAAGGTAGCGAAGGCGTTCGATCGGGTCTGGCACTGGGGTCTTCTAACGAAGTTACCAGCATATGGGTTTCCCGAGGGACTATGCAAAAGGGTCACCAATTTTTTGTCCAGCAGATGCATACGAGCTCAGAGACATAAATGCTGGCGTCCCAAAAGGGTCTGTACTGTCCCAAACACTGTTCCTGCTGCATATCAATGAAATGCTGTCTATTGACGGCATTCATTGTACAGAGGACGCTCATTGCAAATATTCCTCGTTTCGTGGTGGAGGAAAGCCGCGAACGGCTTGGGTCTGAAATCGAGAGCACACTAACTTGTGTCTCCGATTACGGTCGACTAAACCTAGTCCATTTCAACCCCACTAAGACTCAAGTCTGCGCGTTCACCGCTAAGAAAACCCCATTTGCTGTGAACTCACAATTCCAGTTCACGAACATCAGTGAAAGCATCGGGATCCTCGGCATCGACATTTCTAACGAAGTCAATAGGCCGTCTAGAAGCCAAGGTTAAGCTAGCATCCAAAAAACTCGAAGTGCTCAACAGAGCGACGCAGTACTTCACATCGGGGCAAAGGCTGCAACTTTACCAGTCGCAAGTCCGGCCTTATATGGAGTACTGCTCTTTCCTGAATACCAGTTTGGGCCTTTAGACTCGGTTCAGCGACGTGCTATTTGAATTGTCGACGATCCCGAACTCACAAGCGGCTTAGGGCCCCTCAATCTGAGGAGAGATTTTGCCTCCTTATGTGTGTTCTACAGCTTGTACAACGGACAGTGTTCTGTAGAATTGTTTAACCTGATGCCCACGGCTACCTTCCACCATCGCAAGTCTCGCCATTGACGGGGAGTCCATCCTCACACATTGGAACCAAAATAGTTTCGAACTATGCGGTCTCAAAGGAGCTTTCTTCCGCGGACGCTTAGACTATGGAATGAGCTCCCGCCGTGGTTTTCCCAACGGAGTACAGCGTGGAGTTCCTTAAAAAAGGTGTGAAGAGATTTCTGTAAGGTCGGCAACGCGCGAGTGATACCCCTGGTGTTGCAAGCGTCCATAGGCTACGGTAACCGCTTACAATCAGGCGTTCCGTATATATGTTTGTTTGCTACCTAAGTAGTTAAAAAAAAACCTTTTATTTAAAGGTTTGAGGTCACGGCTTGTTTCTATTATGTGTATTATTTTATTTTTAAAACCGTTATGCAATATTATTTGGCCACAGTTTATTGCTTAAAAACAAGAACATAAATTGTACTTAATCAACTTGAAACTATTGTCATTCTTCTCATATCGGGGGGCACGGCAGTGCCCCCGCCAAGTCGAGCGCGAAGCAAACACTACCGTACCATCCTTTACTGGAACCATTTCGCCGCATTTTCAGGCCCCTATTTGAGAACCTCTGGATAAGACCAGAACATTTCGTCATCCAGTAAGCTATAATCACATACTTAAAATCCAAAATTTCAAGTCTGTAGGTCATTTAGTTCCGAAGTTAAGCGAAAGCAAAGTTTCGCATTTATGACACTCACTCACTCACTCACTCATGATCATCAGAATAGAACTAGTACTTCCCATAACCTCAGAGAGCTGTAATTTGGTACAGAGTTAGGGTTTAATGGCCACATAAAGGGAAAACTATAACTCTGATTAGAAAACATAAGAGCCCAACCAAACTATTAGAGATCGACATACCGCCTTTACAAAAAATATTCAACTTGGTGGGCCGCTTCATTTTCTACAAAAAGAAGTGAAATCCCTTCCCATATTATAGTTAATGTTGTGTGACTTGGCCGTTGAAGGGTACACAAGGGTACAAAACCAGGTGCTCCATGACACCATTGCACCAATCTGTACTTGTACCCACTAACGTATAAAGAATGTTCAACGGCCAAGTCACACAACATTAACTATAATAATAAAGAACTCGCAGTAAGGATCCTTAGACTTGGCACGACTTTGTCTAGATTTCATTACTTTTTAGAGATAAACAAGCAACTCCATCGAGACTTGGCTAGTTTTTTACAGAATGTTTTTGGTGGGATCATTTATATATCGATATTTCAAAATCTCGGTAACATTATATTTTAAGACAAGTATTGTCATTTTTGTTTAATAACGGAGACATGGAAAACAAGTTAACGACTACGATCCGAGCTACTTGATAACATTGTGTTTCATTGCGAATATAGCGATGCGGTTTAGTAGGTAACCAATTAATGAATATTGTTTTTTCGAGCTATTTGTTTTGCTATATTCTAATAAAAAGTTAAATCAACCTGGGAACTATTATTTGAATACAATCTAATGCATATAAACACGTAATAAGTTCATTTTTAATGATTGTCGTTATTCTCATATGGCGATCTTTACCTCCAAATATCTCGGAAACGTGACACTTTAGGTCACCATATTGATTAACATTTTTTGTTTGTATAAGTGTCCTCTATCCAAATATACAACTTACACAGTGCGCCGCCACATTGAAAAAAAATCAAAATGGCGGCGGGTGGCTATGCCAGCTCCCATACAAAAATGTTCGTACCCCTGGCAAGAAGCAAGGTCAAGTAGCACAAGTAAAGAAAAAAATCCGAATACCGTAAATTTATAGTTACATCACAATAAAATAGTAATTTAAAAAAATTCAATCGAGTTCAAAATACACTAAAAAGTATGAAATAACTCTAATCTGACACTGATTTGAAGTCAGCGAAATATTTTCAATGGAATACGTCGTGCTCTTTCACTGACATCAAATCAGTGTCAGATTAGAGTTATTTCATACCATTTAGTGTATTTTTAAGTCGTTTTTTTTATTACTATTTTATTTTTAGTTTTTCTTAAATGCACTAGAATTTGACCAATGTTTTGAGATGTTTTTTCCTTTGACACCACACCCGTCGCTCGTATCAATAAGCCAGACCGTCACACTTATATGTCCATATCTTGAAAACGACTGAAACATTTTTAGTTTTCTTAAATGCACTATAATTAGACTAAGGTTTTGAGATGTTTTTCCTTTGACACCACACCCGTAGCTCGTATCAATAAGCCAGACCGTCACACATATTTGTTCAACTACTGAACCGATTTCGATGAAACTTACACTGTTCCCTAAGTTGAAGTAAATGTTAACCAATAAAAAAAGAATGGTTACAATCCGATTAATATCTTCGGAGATATGCGTGGACAAACATACATACATACAAACACCTATGAAATTTTGGATATTTGTTTGGAAGCCCTAATTAATATGTGCATACAGTTCCGATAATATTACATACATACATGTCGAATTGATAATCGCCTTTTTTTAAGTCAATTAAAAATAATAACATAATCAGAAAAAAGCGGAAAAATCTTCCGAGACTGATCTGATACCGTGCTGAAGGAACTATTTACATACCTACAAGTCTGTACGGAACCCTCGCGGCGCGCGAGACCGACACGCACTTGGCCGGTTTTTTATACAGGATGTTTTTTTGGTCGGCGACACAAAATACATTTCCCAAAAATGGACTTAATTCCATCAAATACTGTAAATGCGTTGACAAATACCTTATTAAATTTGAAATAAAATTACCACAAAATATGGCACGTGCACAGACTAGAGCTAGGCGCAAGCCGCCATCGCCCCACCCCTTTACTCCCTCGCACTCCCGTTGAGTATTACGTCTACACTTTAGCTTATACCATGATTTCCCATTTTTTTTTTTAATTTTTAGTATAAAAAAAATAAAGTATTATTTTTATATATTTTTTTAGCACTAGTATCATTTGTATTATAGACCCTGAGTCGCTCGTCGCTGACCAAAACAACGACCTGTATAGGTACAATATGTAACGGAAAGGATATATCCATTACAGTATCCCAATTTTTTGGTACTGGGCGCATAGATCGCGTAGAAAATTTGCAAGTGACGCAAAATGATAATTAAGTGACATGTTGGTTATGATAAAAAAGAAAAATATTCGATCGTTCCGGGTTGAGAGTTCACATATACACCCACCACACTCACCTCCACTCACACATAAATACACACTCCAACCCCATCCATAGATATTTTTGCAACGCCAAGTTATAGTGGAAAGATATTCATACATGTGTTTTACCATGTCTACCATCACCAAATCAATCCTTTTAGGTCATAGCTATTAAGGGTAAACATCAGTTACGAGGCGGAAAATTTGAATATTTTCGTATTTTTATTATTTTTTTACCTTCGTAGAACAATATGGAATATGGATAGATGTTTCGGTGATTAGCGACGGTAGAAGTTCATTTGGCACATTGTGTTGAATGAATGTTTTTTGTACAATATGAGCTATATTTGAACATTTCTCACGGTTTCTCTAAAAACCGTAAATCTTACTATTTTGGGAAATTTACAAAAATAGTTAATCTTAAACAATAAGTATTAATTCTACAATACGCTAAATGAATTACTATGGTCGCGAATCACTGAAATATCTATCAATTGTTCTACGAAGGTAAAAAAAAATCGAAGAATTCAAATTACCCGCCTCGTAACTGATAATAATAATAGAGTTGTCCCCCACAGTTTCTCTTATCTTCAGTAGCGGCTTCACTAAACTGCGGGGACAGTGGTAAACTACGGTAGACATAGGATGTACCCTTTACATCAGGGCTGGCTTTACGACGACACGGCGAGACGCCGCCAAAATGCAATCTCTTTCTTCAATTAATGCTCTTTAATGATATCGAATTATTTTTTGACACTTTTTTTTTGACGTATATAAATCAAATATTTACCCGCAGACGTCCGGAAGATGGCTGATCCAGGAGCATATTCATATCTCGTACCCTTATAGATCCTGTTGGGATGGGAATCGGCGACAAGGCAGGCGTAAATGCGTTTGGCTGAGACATTGCTAAAACATAAAAAAAAAAAATTACTGTAACCAATATTTTACAATCGAAACTAATGTTTTATTTCAATAAAATGAAGGATGGCAAAAAATATTACAATATTTCTAGCTTTGCTACCGTCCTGGTTATGATCTGATTTTCAAGCATGCCTATGATGATACGTCACTTTAAAGTAAAATATCCTTTTCAAATTAAATGCTCCTTGCATTACCCAATGCGAAGATCCCTTCGCTGCCATCTGGTCATCTTCTGGATCTCTTAAAATTCTGAGAGGTCATTTTTACCCGACTGACCCGGAAGGAGGGTTATGTTTTTCGAGTGTATGTATGTATGTATGTCTATTTCTTTGTGCCGCTCTGCAGCCTAAACGGCTTGTTGGATTTAAGCATATGAGGTGTCGTTAGATTCGTCTTGACTGGGGGAGTGTCATAGTGTATATTATTTTTATATAGCGCCTAAGAGTAAAAAAATAGGGGGGTATTAAAAATAAAAGTTTCGATATTATAACAATATGGGTATCAAATGAAAGCTTGTAAATAGACCATTCCATATATGTATATATTGTAATACTTTTATGCTACTATTTTGACGTAAACTGCAAAAAACCACGATTAGTGCAAGGACAGTAGGTACTGAGCGCTTACCGTACGTAACACACAGAGTTGCGACGGTTGTTATGTTAGTGTTACTTTACCGTACCGCTCATTTACTTACTAATACATACAACTCATCTTAATATATAAAATGATAAACTGATTGTTGATATATCAGCCCACAGCCCAAACCGCTGGACCTAGAGATTTGAAATTTTGTACAAAGATACCTTATACAGTGGAGGCATCCACTAAGGAAGGATTTTTGGAAATTCCACCCCTAAGAGGGTAAAATAGGGGATGACAGTTTGTATGCAAGTCCGTCAGTTTTGAAGTTAGGATTTTCAAATTTTGTGTTTAGGCTGACGATTGAAAATTAATGTGTAGTTATCTCAGCGTTTGTGATAATTCCACCACCGAAGGGAGGAAAAGGGGGATGAAGTTGGGTATGCAAGTCCTTCAATTTCAAAGTAAACTTCACTAAATATATTATTATACGGTGTAGGCATCCACTATGGAAGGATTTTTGGAAATTCCACCCCTATGGTGGTAAAATAAGGGATGAAAGTTTGTATGCAAGTTCGTCAGTTTTGAAGTTAGGATCTTCAAATTTTGTGTTTAGGCTGACGATTGAAAATTAATATAAAGTTATCTCAGCGTTTGTGATAATTCCACCACCGAAGGACGGAAAAGGGGGATGAAGTTGTGTATGCAAGTCCTTCAATTTCAAAGTAAACTTCACTAAATGTATTATTATACGGCGTAGGCATCCACTAAGGAAGGATTTTTGAAAATTCCACCCCTAACAGGGTAAAATAAGGGATGAAAGTTTGTATGCAAGTTCGTCAGTTTTGAAGTTAGGATATTCAAATTCTGTGTTTAGGCTGACGATTCAAAATTAATATATAGTTATCTCAGCGTTTGTAATAATTCCACCACCGAAGGGAGGAAAAGGGGAATGAAGTTGTGTATGCAAGTCCTTCAATTTCAAAGTAAACTTCACTAAATGTATTATTATACGGTGTAGGCATCCACTAAGGAAGGATTTTTGGAAATTCCACCCCTAAGAGGGTAAAATAGGGGATGACAGTTTGTATGCAAGTCCGTCAGTTTTGAAGTTAGGATCTTCAAATTTTATGTTTAGGCTGACGATTGAAAATTAATATATAGTTATCTCAGCGTTTGTGATTATTCCACCACCGAAGGGAAGAAAATGGGGATGAAGTTGTGTATGCAAGTCCGTCAATTTCAAAGTAAACTTCACTAAATTTTATATTATACAGTGTAGGTATTCATTAAGGAAGGATTTTTAGAAATTCCACTCCTAGGGGGGTAAAAAAGGGGATGAAAGTTTCTATGAAAGTTCGTCAGTTTTGAAGTTAGGATCATCAAATTTAGTATTTAGGCTAACGATTGAAAATTAATTTATACATGTTTCAGCTTTTTTGACAATTTCACCCCCGATAGGGTGAAAAGGTATGGGATGTATGTAAGTCATTCAGTTTCAAAGTAAACGTCACTTAATATATTATTACACAGTGTAGGTAACCAAGGATTTTTGGATGTTCCATCCTTAAGGGGGTAAAATAGGGGATGCAAGTTTATATGAAAGTCCATCAGTTTCGAATGATTGAAAATTAATTTATATGTGCCTCAACGTTTTTGATAATTCCGATCCCGAAAGGGTAAAAAGGGGGATGAATTTGTGTATGGAAGTACACTAAATTTATTATTTAAGCTTATGGTTATAAACTAACGCAACGTATTCGTTGCGTTTGTTTATAATTCGGTGTTGTTGGAATTTGAACCCTTAAGGAGTGAAAAGGGGGATTAAATTTAGTATATGAAGTTCTTTATTTTCGGAGTGAAAATTTCAAAATTTATTATTTCGGCTTATCGTATTGGCGTATTGAAATGACTCGCCTAAACAACATCAGGAAAAAGAGAGGAATCGGTGTCAAAACAAAGATCCGGTTAATACGAGCATTGGTATTCCTCATTTTCATGTATGGAGTGGAAGCGTGGACTATACTGGCCCGAGAAAGAAAAAGGATTGATGCATTCGAGATGTGGTGCTGGAGACGGATGTTGGAAATACCTTGGACCGCTAAACGCAATAATGCATCAATCCTATCGCAGATCCAAATTAAAACACGATTGTCCACCATATGTGGCATATGTACGTACGTACAACGTATTTTTTCGTATTTCGGCCACATGGTGTGCAAAGGCGATGAAAGTTCGGAAATCTGATCATAGTTTGGAACACGGAAGGAAAACGACTACGTGGTCGTTCACCAACAAGATGGTCCGATCAAGTAAAAGACTCATCGTCCTCCAAGTTTTACAGAAACCAGAAGACAGAAACCAGTGGAGGCAGATCATTCGCTCTAGAAGCAAACCCGATGTTGACCACGATCCTCAGACATGAGGGAAAGAGAGATAAGGCCTCCAAAATTGTGCTGTGGAACTAGACTACAAGTAACAGCTCTCCGCCGCAATGTTATTGAGGCCAAAATATTTACTGGTTCTGCCAGAGGAGAAACAGTCTTCTTGCCGCGTATACCATTGATCCCAAATCACCTTCCGTTTGAATTGAAAAGATAACAGTTCCTAATTAAGGTTTGTAGTCACAGGGAAGAACGCTGAAATTTGCTAGAGTTGATTTGCGGCAGGACTGTTTCAGGTTTATGTGGCATCCTCGCATATGAGCTCTTAATCTACCTGAACTTTTGTCAATATAACACGTAGTGGCGGACAATAGCCATGAACAAAGCTCTATATTGTTACAATGATTCATATCTAGAAAAAAGAAATAATCTACGCGGACGAAGTCGCGGGCTATAAAGCTAGTTCTGTATAAAACTAAAAAGTCTGAAAAATTAAATTATTAAAAGAAACAAAATCCCGACTGCGTAAAACATTAACTGAAAAGAGAAAAACAAGCTCTTAAATCTATAGAATTTTGAATATAACTTGAATTTTATAAGGTATTGCAGTCGTAAATACTGTCAATTATGGCTTGTTTATTTCGTGTTCCCATAGAGGTGACTATCCTTCTGGACGTTTTAAATTCTTTGGCCAAGACATATGGCTCGCACTGTCAAAAAGTTATCAGATCTCATATAGAGCCAAGCTTATAACTCTACATGCCCTTACTCTACAAGCCCTAACTTCACAAACTCTACACACTGTAGTCGAAATATGTGGCTTGGCCGTTTCAAGACCTGTAGTTCAGAAGTTGCGGAAAAAGAACACCTATACACGCGAGTAGTTATGGCTGCGTTCTGGCCTTGCATAGAACATATAGAATGGAAAGACGCTACGGCGATTTCAAATCGAAATATCACGTGATTTTTAACAATCTCTTATGTCAATCTCATACAAAGGTTGATCGTTTACTAAGGATGACGATTGTCGACTACCATCTTGTCTAGGGGGGCTGGTCGGTTACCAATACATTGTGGTAGAAGTGAGACGTATATACTCTACCAGGTTTTTGGAATAGGTCTTTGGCTGGACGTGTAAAGACTTGTCCCTTACTCGTCACATTTAGGCGTCTCGAGTATTTAGCCGTATGGCGTCTGTCTGACACGTACACACGGCTACACATCAAGCTATACATTTCCAGTATAAGCTGATCTCGCATTGTATAGGATTTCCGTACAATGAGAGTTCAGCTTATACTGGAAATGTATAGCTTGATGTGTTGCCGTGTATACTACACGTACGTATACTCGCGTCTAGTCGTTCGGTTCGGCACTCGATGTTTGCGAGTCGATTTGATTTGATATTTGTTTGGCTTTTCTAAACCTAATGTCCATACTGATAGAAAACAATATGTAAGTGAAAATGATAAGTTTATTTATTTTTTAAATCAGAGCGTCATAATACATCACAGGAATGTTACCTATTGTTTACGTGAACGCATGTTGAAAATTAAAAGTGACTTTTGGTGTTATAATAATGAACTTACTATTGTTTGATTTGTTGAAGTGTGTTATGGTGTTTAAGTATAATTAATGATTAACTGATTTTTAACCCATTGGTTCTCGCTCATAATTAAGAAAAAAGAAAACAAAAAAATAAGTTAACAAAAACGAACTTAATCATGAACATAAAATCAGTTGATTGAAAACTTCTAAATACTTACTTAAGACTCCGTTGGCATAATTTTGCCGTTTTCGCTGATTTACCTAATTTAACAGACGTGATTTTACAGTTAAAATGCTGTATTTCTATAAGTTTGAATTCACAGCATGAAAGATCATTTCAATTATGATCTAATAAACGGGCTACTTTTTGATTTTTATTATTTAATTTCGATTAATCGATGTTTAAACGGATGGCTGTTTCTGAATTTTTGCTGTAAGAGGTTTAGAATATCACATATTTAAGAATCTTCTTGACGTCTAAACGGTACGAAAAAATTACAATATATTATTATGAAAGTTATCTATAAAATAAACCAATCACTTTTTACCACTTTCATATAAAAATGTTGAGTAAAAAAATATTTAACTTAGTCAAATTGTAGAGAATTTGGGTTAAGTATTGCCTTTGATTTTGGCTACTTAGAACTCTCGTTTTTTAAAACTAAAATAACATAAATAAACTTCAGCTCAAAATCAAACCAATTCCCGAAAAAAAAGTTCAAAAAACTAAAAAATTGTGGCTTTAAAAAATCTTTTAAAACTATCTAAATCGCGCAATATAATACTCGACGCAAGCCTTGAGTCAGCAGACCGCGCCGAGTGCTTCCAGAGGGTGGACGTATCGCTCTGCGTACCGAGTTGACACTCTACGTACGACGCGACGAGTCGACGCCCTCAGTTACAGACGAAAAAAGTGCGACCGTGAGGTCTTGATTCTTTGGTAATTAATGTTATTTATTATTATTTCAAATATAATGTGATGATTTCAACATGCTTTCTGGTCGTGTTTGGACATGTTGGAATTTTCTTGAGATGAACTTTGACCATGTATAGTTTTAAGGGTCTGATGATGGAGTAGGAGGGTAGGTACTGGAACTCCATAACGGAGCAACGTTTCCTAGCCGTGTTTAGGCTTTTTGGAATTGTCTTAAGATGAACTTTGAGCATATATGGTTTTCAGGGTCTGATGATGGAGAAGAAGGGTAAGCACTGGAACTCCATAGTGGAGAATCGTATGCTAGCCGTGTTTGGGGTTGTTGGAATTGTCGTTAGATGAACTTTGACCATGTATGGTTTTCAGGGTATGATGATGGAGTAGGAGGGTAGGCATTGGAAATCCATAGCGGAGCAACGTATCCTGGCCTTGTTTAAATTAGAGAGTCCTTGGGGTCACAAAACAAGAATCTATTCTCAAATTTTTGAAAAGTGTCCGCTATGTTGAACTTTTTAGATACTGGTCCGATTGCTCTCAAAATCGATATTTGAGAGTATTCGGAGTCACAAAACAAGAATCTTTTCTCATAATTATGAAAAAGTGTCCGCCATGTTGAACTTTTTAGATACTGGTCAGATTGCTCTCAAAATCGATAGTTGAGAGTCCACGGGGTTATAAAACAAGAATCTATTCTCAAATTTTTGAAAAGGTGTCCGCCATGTTGAACTTTTTAGATATTGGTCCGATTGCTCTCAAAATCGATATTGGAGAGTCCTCGGGGTCACAAAACAAGAATCTATTCTCAAATTTTTGAAAAAGTGTCCGACATTTTGAACATTTTAGATACTGGTCCGATTTCTCTCAAAATCGATATTAGAGTCCTCGGGGTCACAAAACAAGAATCTATTCTCAAAATTTTGAAAAAGCGCCCGACATCTTGAACTTTTTAGATACTGGTCCGATTGCTGTCAAAATCGATAATAGAGAGTCCTCGGGGTCACAAAACAAGAATCTTTTCTCAGAATTATGAAAAAGTGTCCGCAATTTTGAAATTTTTAGATCCTGGTCCGATTGCTCTCAAAATCGATATTAGAGAGTCCTCGGGGTCACAAAACAAGAATCTATTCTCAAAATTTTGAAAAAGCGCCCGACGTCTTGAACTTTTTAGATACTGGTCCGATTGCTGTCAAAATCGATAATAGAGAGTCCTCGCGGTCACACAACAAGAATCTGTTCTCAAAATTTTTAAAAAGTGTCCGACATTTTGATCTTTTTAGATCCTGGTCCGATTGCTCTCAAAATCGATATTTGAGTCCTCGGGGTCACAAAACAAGAATCTATTTTCAAATTTTTGAAAGTGTCCGCCATGTGGAACTTATTAGAATGCTAAAAATCTGCATACAAAAACGTGAATGATCCTCATTGGCATACATTTACACAAGTTGGGTGTGTTGTACTGAAAGAGATATATCTCTATAGAATTAAGCTTGCCGTTGCAAACATGTTTTTGTAAAACTTCTATAGGGACGACATGTAGTTACACTACGTTGAAACAAACGCGTAAGCGCTATGAAATCATTGGCGCTTAAGACATTTTGGTCGCGAGAAAACTATACTCTATGAGCGTCTAGCGCTGCATTTTTTAATAGTTTGGTTAGACGACACAGTCCAAATTAGCGCTGCAACAGTCAGTCCACTGGGCGCAGGCCCCCCGCCCGCGCCCCGCTGCATCAGGTTTGGCAGATTTTTTCTTAAGAACAGCGCATCTAGTGGTAACATAGAAATCGTTGTATGAAATAAACTAATACTACTATTACTTTAGACTCGAAACTTCAATGGGGCAGCCAAATATCATGTCTTTCGGGAAAGCTCAGTTCAGCTGCTTATGCAGTTAGAAAAATTAGACAGCTAACAGACGTAGACACAGCTCGATTAGTTTATTTTAGTTATTTTCATAGTGTTATGTCCTATGGCATTTTACTTTGGGGTAAAGCTGCTAATATAGAAACCATTTTTATTTTGCAAAAAAAAGCAGTGCGAGCTATTTATAATATGAGTTCTCGAGCTTCCCTCAGAGATAAGTTTAAAAATATAGGTATCCTTACAGTAGCATCGCAGTATATTTATGCAAACATATTATTTGTACATCAGAATATTAATCTTTTTGTAAAAAAAAGTGACGTGCACTCTTTTAATACTAGAAATAAGCATAAACTTTTGACCTCTTCTTATAGACTCCAAAAAGTGCAAGGTTCATTTTTAGGACTGAGTGTACAATTTTATAATAAGATCCCTAATGAAATTTTAAATTTAC
Organism: Polyploca ridens; assembly: GCA_951394255.1. NCBI lineage: Eukaryota > Metazoa > Arthropoda > Insecta > Lepidoptera > Drepanidae > Polyploca > Polyploca ridens. Next base: position 8,439,401 of record OX596248.1, read on the forward strand.
CGTCACTTAAGTTTAAGAAACGTATAAAGGCCGCTTTAGTACAGAAGGCTTACTACAATATTAAAGAATATTTAAATGATAAAAATGCGTGGTTGTAGCGCTCGCTCTCGCAGGAAACATCTGATGTAATAAATTTAAGTTTGTTTTTGAAAAGAGTAATTGCTGAGTTTATTGCCGGCTCTTCTCAGCAAAATCAACCTTCCGAACCGTGCATTAGTGCATTAGAGTATTAGAGTTTGACTATTCATAAGTGCCTGTGAAGGCCTATTTGAATGAATAAATTATTTCATTTCATTTCATTTCATTACTATTTATACACAAATACTATTATACTTTGAGATATAGTATAAAGTAATTAACTAATACTTACATACATAGAAAAAATAAAGATAAATAGGTGAATAAACTAAATACTAATATTAAATAAGTACCTGCGAAGGTCTATTTGAAATAAATGATTTTGATTTGATTTACTACCATGATTTTTATTTCAATAGAAAAATCCACGAGAGTAAGACACGTAATAAATATCAATGGATCAACACCATTTAATCGCCGCATTGACCATCAATGACTCCCGGATTCACGCACACACGCGACCGAGCGCTCCCGCGTGTACGTGAACGTGCCAAATACCTAATTCGGCCCGTTTAGATTTTGATAACGGCCTCTTAACAATAAACTTTTAATAATACTGCTTTTCTTTGAAATGTGTACCAATTTTACAATTTGTATTTTTTTTATTTGTTTCTGTTTCTAGTAATACCATAGCATATTTATGAAATAAGCTGCCAGTCCTAAGCTTGTAAAGTATGAAGGGAAGTTTTCAAAAGCATAATTTTTGAAGAATTAATAATAAAATAGAAAAGATACAAATACCTACGCGTAGTCTAATTTAAATCATATGTAATCATATACAGGTCGTTGTTTTGGTCAGCGACGAGCGACTCAGGGTCGATAATACAAATGATACTGGTGCTAAAAAAATATAAAAACAATACTTTATTTTTTTTAATAATAAAAACAAAATATAAAAAAATTGAAAATCATGTAATAAGCTAAATTGTAGACATAATACTTAACGGGAGTAAGAGGGAGTAAAGGGGTGGGGCGATGGCGGCTTGCGCCTAGCTCTAGTCTGTGCACGTGCCTAGTAACCACTCCGGATCTGGCGGAGAGCCAGTTTGGGTTCCGCAGGGGTCGATCGACCATCGACGCGGTGATGCGGGTTAAGTCCCAAGCGCAGGAGGTGGTTGCCCGGGGTGGGGTTGTCTTGGCGGTGTCACTCGACATCGCCAACGCATTCAATTCCCTCCCCTGGAACTGCATACTGGAGGCCCTGTACCTGCGCCGAGTTATCGGGGCTTACCTATCCGAAAGGTCGGTGGTCTATCCCGGCTGAGAGGGCTGGGGCCGACGGGAAATGTCGTGCGGTGTTCCACAGGGTTCGGTTCTGGGTCCGCTCCTGTGGAACATCGGGTACGACTGGGTGCTGCGGGTACCGTGTATCCGGGGTGTCGACTTAACGTGTTACGCCGACGATACTCTGGTCACCGCCCGCGGCACGAGGTATAGTACAGCGGCCTACCGCCCCACCGCTGGAGTGGCGCAATTTGTGGGCCGGATACGACGGTTGGGCTTGGAGGTGGCCCTTAGCAAGTCTGAGGCCCTGTGTTTTCACGGGCCTCGGGACGCGCCACCTCGGGATGCCCATATCGTCGTGAGTGTAGTCCGCATAGACGTCGGGTCGACGATGAGATACCTAGGTCTCGTCCTCGACGGTCGGTGGGATTTCACAACCCACTTCGGACGCCTGGTGCCAAGGGTGATGGGCACGGCGGCTGCTCTCGGGCGGCTGCTGCCGAACACTGGCGAGCCGGGCGCCCTTTGTAGGCGGCTGGGGATCGTGCGATCAATGGTGACGTACGGAGCTCCCGTATGGGCGGAGGCCCTGAACCGCCGCTATATCGCTCTCCTGCGGAGACCGCAGAGGGTGGTGGCGATCAGGGCAATACGGGGATATCGAAAGAAAGAAAGAAAGAAAGAAAAAGGATTTATTCAGGACAACACACAACATTACATTAATGACAAAAATAAAAAAAATATAAAAACAGAACAAATAATAAAAACTACACAAAAATGCAATGTTGCGTGATGCCAGGAATAGGTCTCGACTCAGCAATGTGCTTAGGTTAGTAAGAAAAACTAACCCTCGCGCTGGTTTTCAGTCGAGGCCCACGTCCGTGACATCACGAACATACAGCATATCGCACGATCTCCTGCGAAGCGGCGTGTGTGCTGGCTGGTTCCTGGCTATGGGACCTCGAGGCGAGAGCGTCAGTTTATTTCTGGCGCCAGGAGGCGCTGGCCCAGGGCGAGACGCCGGCATCACGCGAGGTGGAGGGGCGCAGGGCGCAGTTGCGTACGCTCGCCATCCAAGAGTGGCAATCCAGGTTGGAGCACCCTAGTGCTGGTCTCAGGACCATTGAGGCCATCCGTCCAGTGTTGGATGAGTGGCTGGAGCGGAGGCACGGCGAGTTGACCTTCCGGTTGACGCAGATCCTCTCGGGACACAGTTGTTTCGGGAGGTATCTGTGTCGGATTGCCGGGAGGGAGCCGACCGCCAAATGCCACCACTGTGACGGGTGCCTCGAGGAGGAGGCACAGCACACGCTGGAGGTGTGCCCAGCCTGGGCAAGCGAGCGCAGCGAGCTCTGCGCCGAAGTGGGGACAGATCTCTCGCTGCCGAGCGTAGTTCGCGCTGTGGTTTACAGCGGGAGATTGTGGGACGCACTCCACTCCTTTTGCGAGCGAGTTATGCTCGCAAAGGAGGCGGCGGAACGTGACAGGGAGGACACTACCAACCTGGCAATCCGCCGCAGGAGAACCGGGCGTCGGAGGGCGGCTTTTTTAAGCCACCTTCCCCCCAACATTGGCCCAAGGGTGGCGGACTCGGGGGAGTCTGCCGCCCATCAACATCGGGCTCGAGTAGTGGAGCGTGTGTTCCCGCACGCTACTCAGGAGGAGACGGCGGAGACAAGAGCTCCGGTCTCTGCCGTTGACGAAGAGGAGGCCTCCGATCAGGCCGTCGCTGCTGGATACGCGGACGAATGCTTCGGCGCCCCCGTATATCCAGCCGGCAGCGACAGGTAGGAACGTAGGAACGCCGTGGGGTTTTAGTCAGTAGGAGTCTGACATAACCCGGCCGCTCCCCCCGGAGTGCCAGGGTATACATGAGGATTTCCCCACGAAAAAAAAAAAGGGTAGGCTAGGGTAGGGTAGGTTTAACCCGAGCAACACCGGGTTTCGCTGCTAGTAGTATAATATTAGTACAATTTTAACTATTTTTGAAATACCAAAGAAGTATGGTATTTCAAAAACATAGGTAGTCATATTTTTGTAAGTCAAGCTGATGATGAGTGAATGAAATTGAATGAGAGTTTGTCACAGATACAGGGTATTCCCCCGTAGTACCTTGAATAGACGCGCACCTTTAGGTTGGCCACATACTATAAGAAATTTTCTGCCAGAAAATTTCGGACGCCCGCCGGAACCACTCCGCACACTATCAGAAATTTCGCTCCGGCCAGTTTGAGCTTAGTTCGCGACTGGCCGTCAGGATAGCTGGTATAATCTATTATGCTCCGTGACTTTTTATTCGTCTTAGAAACGCAGCCCACATAAATGTGAAATGTACCCAATAAATAAGTACTAATCATTCATAAAAAAATGCTTTTTGATCATTTGCAATAGAAAAAACAAACAATAGTATTATGAAAAATCGAGTTAATAATTAAAGTTTACGTATAAAATGGTAGAAAATACCAACCCAAGTAGACTGCGCTTGGGGTGTTCAAAACTACGTCATGCGTCATCTATACATATAAAATGCTTTGTCCTGAATGACTGACTGACAATCAACGCACAGCCTAAACCGCTGATCGTAGAGACCTGAAACTTGGAGGGTGTGTTCATTGTATGACGTAGGCATCCGATAAGAAAGGATTTTTCGAAATTCTACCCCTAAGGGGGTGAAAAACGGGGGAAAAGTTTGTATGGGACAACGTGATTCCTTGGTCCGATCTACTTCAAATTTTGCATAAACATTCTTTAACAGGATTGATAGAAGACGTGTTGTGTATTTTATTGAAACTCATCGCCTAACGGTGTTAAAAAGGGGTAGAAACTTATTTTAGGGGTGATTTGCATCGAAGTTGATATCAATACTCCTTAGTACTTTTGATTTAAATTACATTTTATTTTGACACATGTTTCAAAAGATTACAGAATAAGGCAGATGGAGCGCCCGGAACACGGGAGAGGCCAAAAAAGCAAATAAAAATTGTAAAACAAATACCTGTGGGGCGATTAAGTAACTAAATTTCAATCTTTTTCGAATTGAAATCGGTACAATATAGCGGTTTTCTGATAACTTTTTTACGTTCTGATAACTGCAAATACAAACAGTGGTTCATTAGAAATGGAACCATTCCCGATTTTGTAATATTTCTGCCGATTCAGAGGTTATTTCAATCTGAATTTCATTGCAATAAAGTTACGTAATCCACGTACTGGTATTCACTTTTGAATTTGTATTTGCTTTGTTTCAAAAACTTTATTTAACGAAAAACACTTTCGTTTAAGAGTGCGTATAAAGCAAAATAACAAATCTTAGAATTGAAGTAAATAATATTTAAATGAAAAAATATTTTATATGGGTATTTTCATTATGCGAGGTTTATTACGCGAGGGTTCTATCTGAGCAAAAAGATAATGGAATGAAAATTCCTCGATAGAAAAAAATCACAAAGCTACCTCTAATAATAATGAATTTACATTTTTATTCGTTCATGATGTATCTAATTGAGACAAAAAATCGATAAATAATATCACTAACGTATGAGCTAGGGCTGCTATTAACGATTTTTTTAAATATTCTATACTTTACGAGTTATTTAGATAAGAAGCGCTTAGTTCATTTTTGTTCCGCGAAACACGCTATCTCCGTCTCATGCCACGCGAAGATTAGACATAAGTTTGTTTCATCTGACATTGCCATATTTTTCTGGCTTTATACGCACTCTTAAATAAACTTTGTGGTTTTTTTGGCCTCACTCCCGTGTTTCGCGCGCTCTATCTGCCTTTTGTTCAGTAATCTGAGCCGATTTTATTCAAAAAACTTGGTAATCTTAAAAAATGGAATTTCAAATATAAAAGAATATTTAAATCGGATTGGAATTCGAAACAAAATATATTTTTTTCTTGGATATTTGAATGAAAAACGTACCTTTGGGACTTTTTGGCGGGAACTTGCAGAGTGACGTTGTGTTTTCATTTTTATTTTCATAAATTCGTGTATTTTGAGTTTTATTGCATATTATCGGTGGTATTTTATCCAATAAAGATCAATCCATGTGCACCAGTGAAGTGAAATGAAATGAATCATGTGTATCGTGACTTTTCAAGTTGTCTCTAGAAGTCCGTGAAAATTTTTAGTATAATGACCACCAACTGTCCTAAAACATGACTATTATGGACGGTGACTGACTGAGGACTATGTGAAAGTGATTTATTGTGACTAAAACTTATAATATAACTGGAAAATAGCAAAATACACAAGTTGTGTGACGCCAACATCTTAAAAAAAAACTTACCTTTGCCTTGATTAACCTTCGAAATTCCTTGGAAATCTCTTAGATTAGGTACCTACTTAGCGAATATTTGTGATTGCTGTATAATTTGTTTGGAAGTTCATTTTCACTATTTCATTAGAATATTTTGAGTGTAGTTAATTTAATTTCTTTTTCATTTGTTGTTATTATAATTAAATAAGATTCTTTGAGTTTTATTTATTAGTGTATAATATTGGTTTTTAGTTTTAATAGTAAAAATATCCGTGTTTGATTTTTCGGGGTGATTTGCATCGAAGTTGATAGCAATACTCCTTAGTGCTACTGATTTAATTATTCGTTTATATTTGACATTCCATTTTTAAAGAGTTTTGCATTGCACCAGGCTTTTATGTGAGTTCAACTTTTTTTAAATAAAATCGGATTGAATTTTTTGAACATTTTTGTCTGTCTGTTCCGGTTCATAGCTGATGTTATAAGGAGTAACTTAGCTACTTTTATTTTTTATAATAAGTGTTCCGCGCAATAAAAATCAAACCGTACGCGGGTGAAACCGCGGGAGTCTGCTAGTAATGAATAATATTTGTTGTCTTTAAATTAAGTATACAAATGTACAAAATAAAAAAAAACATTTCAAAATCATCATCTTATCTCGCCGTACAGAATGAACGCGTGCATACCACACGGCGTCCACTCGACAACTGATGCGAATTTCGGATAGATGTGCGGGGTCTAGTACAAAATGTATGGAGAGCGCGCCATCCGACATTCTGATCAGAAAAAATTCGGACGTCCGATGGTTTCCATCCGGTACTCATCAGAAGCGGACGTCAGACACGTCAGAATTCGGATAGTATGCGGGGTCTAGAACAAAATGTATGAGCAACGTGCCTTCCGGCGGGCGTCCGAAATTTTCTGACAGAAAATTTCTTATAATATGCGGCCGGCCTTAACGAGCATTATGAAAACAAAATATTCCCTGGTTTTGCAGTTTCGAGCTCATAATAATTAACTATAATCATTGAATTATTGTTGTATTGTTGGATTTTTGAATGGTTGATTGTTTTGAACTTTTCAACAATCATCAAAATCTAGCAAGTTATTGAAATTTTATTTTTTGACGACTTCTAGCGAGGTTTTGGTAGAGCTGGCAACACTGCTAACAGCTGTCAATCTGACAGCGGGATAAAATTTAGCGACGTAAAAAGGTCGTTAAAATTCATCCTAGCCGGCGAAATTTATACCAGCAGGAACAGGGCAGTTTAAATAGTTGAATTTTTCGCGTCGCGGTGTGCTTGAACGGGATGTTTGACGATTAGTAGGTTTAAATTTTATACTGGATAATTGACCTAACGCAGCCCTAACATCGTAGACAGAGAAGGCTATTCACTCTACGCAAACTCTACGCCTAACATCAACCACTTCAGTCTTCAACAGTCATGTCAATTTCAAATTTCAACGCAAGCCATTGCAGCATTGCCATTGTTTGTGTGTGAGTGACATAACGGCGACAATGTTTACGAATGAATTACCTACTTGAAAAATAAAAATAGCAACAAATGCGTGTTGAAATGTAAAATTCTAATCAGTTTACATTGAAAATAGCAATTTAAATCATTTAAAGTTCCAATACCTACCAGAAATTAAGCGTGTACAGAGCGTGTATCATTGATTTGATATTCTTTTACTTTATTTACGTTGTTGACACGCGGAAATTGGCTTTCTTAATTTTTGGTAAGATAAATGATAAACATGAATGTATAAAAAAAGATTTTTTTATACATTCATGATGATAAAATAACGATAACTTACCGTTTTCTGATAAAAAACCACTCACTCTATTTAGTTGAATGTCGCGAGATGGCCACAGCACTGTTTTGTAGCCAGATTGTAGCTATTGTACCTTGGTAGCTAAGTACCACAGAGTGCGTTATATATACTTGTAAGTACCTACGCTAGAAATGGCCGCAATACGCGGTAAGACGCTACGTTATTATCAGTATACTATTGTAGTCTTTGGTTATTATTCTCTTTGTCAGACGCGCGATACGGAAAGAAGGCGCGACTAAATAGCACAGTTCTCTTAGTAGTTTGTGATAGCACAGTACAATTGCGTCATAATAGGGATGTTAAAAAAAATATCGATTTTTAATTAAATCGATTATTATTTTATTATAATGATTTTTTTAGTAATATTAATCGATTTTAAATAAATCGATTTTATAAATTACGCGTTTAAAACGATTTTTATAAACTGCGCCATCTATGTGATGGATGAAAAAAGCTTAAAGTAAGTTTTTAAGTATTACAACGTAGTTGTTTAGTTTTTAATTATCGTTTTAAATATTTTATTTAAAACTAGTCAAATGTAAAATAGTAAGCGACACGAGTCGTGAGCACATTTTTAAACATAAAGTTTCAAAGTAATTATACTGTTTTCAGGATTAGAAGATATCGGTGACAGTTCACTTTTGACAATTATAGTCATGCGCCATAACGATATCCAATCGATTTTTTTGTTGTATCGAGAAAGTTAATAAAGAAAGTCTAATCGATTTTCATTTTAGTGCTTTTATTTTCCAAATTATATTTCCTTATCACTGTCTTACTACTTAATACTGCCTCGTGTGTAATTACCAACTTTGCACACATGTATCATACTGTCCTATTATCGTTGCTCTTAATTTCAGATAATTATTACAGGATTTATGAGAAATTATGTTTGTTAATTGATATTTACCTAGTAATGTAAGAATATTCTCTCTCTCTTTGATATCGTACCGATATATCGAAATGTTTGGTAATTAAAAATATTTTGATATTGTTAAACATATTCAAAAATAATCGATATAACATATATCGATACTTTTTTTAATTTCCCTGTCGATCAAGCATTTACTATTATATTTATTATAGGATATAGATACTATTTCTTAATTTTTAAAATTATCAAGGTATATTAATGTGCTGAAATTATTTCTTAGCGACATATATTACGCGATTATTATAGCGACAAATATTGTATTTTTGCAATGATATAAAATGGAAATTAAAATATATTTTTTGTTAAATATTATATTAGTTACTCGCAAGTAGTATGAGTGAACCGGAAAATGTGAACTGTCACCGATATATTCTAATCCTGAAAACAGTATAGTGTTCAAGCATTTATATATGTTACCGGCCAAACCCGATTTTAGGCTAAACTAGTTTGGCCTAGGCCAAACTAGTTTTTCCGATACACGATAGGATAAACCAGTATAGACTAGGCCAAACTGGTACATCCTAAGCCCGGTAGGAGAATCTAGTTTAGCCTAGGCTGAACTAGTTTATCCTACCTTGAGCGTGGAGAGCGAATCCAGAAATTCCGTAACGAAAAAACCTAACACCCCCCACTCCGACCGGCACAGCGGTGATACTTTTTAGTTTTGCTATCTATCGATGAATAGCAGAACTTTTAATGACTTTTTGAAATATCACGCTTGTCTCTTTAGTTCAGCAACTCAAAAAGCGTAACTTGAATCAATATCAAAGAAAAAAAAACAAAGGAAAAAAATACTGCATAAATAAAATAAATAAATAATTATAATTGCATAAGTTGATAAAAATAGCTATGCAATAGCTTTACCGCGGCAGACTCCGAGTGCCACACGTCTTTTTTGATTTATATTTTAGTTTTTGAGACAATAAGGTTGTAATTTTGTTGGGATGCTCATCATTTCATTTTTATTGTAATAAAACGTTTACTGAAAATTTAATTCAATTAATATTTGGTTTCCTTATTCCTTACCTTGAATGTTTAAAGGAACATTCGCTTTGATTTTTAGTTTTGAATTGCTTATATTTTATTCATATCATTTTATTTGATTTTTAATCTGATAAATTGTTAATATGAATCTCTTAGGTTTATTATTGGAATATGAAAAGCATATCGATTTTGAAATCGATTATTTATTTTTATTAAAATCGATTTTTGACAAATCGATTTATTTTGAATAAAGAAAAATAGATATTTATTCAATCAATTATTTTCCATTAATCTCACATCCCTACGTCATTATGGCGTCAATATGACGCCATCCCATAGTGTCGCATATGGTCGGCGTAGTACTTGCGTATTAGGTACTTTACTCACTCAGTCAACAACGGCTCAAAGAAAGAATCTTCTATATAGTCCAAGTCCCACACATTCCGTTGAGCAACCAACCATTAAACGGAGTTATTAAATTCTCTTTAACCAATGGCGATTGACATTTCAAAAGTGCGGCTACTCTAGCGCCATTCTGGAGGGATTTGAAACTGTTATTTACTGCTTGCCGCTGGACAGTTTTTCAACTTTTCCTCAATAGATTGTTCTTCTTACATGATTTCTTAGCACGCATTTTGAAAAAAATAAAAAGTAGCAAATTATCATGGATAATATTAAAAGTGCTAAATTGCATTTAGCGCCAATCTGGATAACTAGCTCGACTTTTAATGTACAAAGAATTTTAAACCTTATCACTATAAAATAAAGTACATTTTTTAAATCAGTTTAGGTATATGGAAAAACGGTCTCGACAGAGACCCACTTTTTAGGCGCCGTGTCCCTTTCACACAGTTGGCCAGCATTCAGTTATATTGACATTGTAGAAAAAACAGGAATATTAGGAAATACGTAATTTCACTAAAATGCCACAAAGATAATTTTATATAGGCAAATAAATGAATTAATTTAATTTCTCACTAAATACAAAAATGTGTCTACATTCTGATAAAAGTTTTTGAAAGATAATGTAAATGTATGGTAATGTGATTGCATTAGGCTGGTAGCCCATTGCAAACAAAAGTAACAACATGGCGGCAGGCTGATTACCTTAAAATTTGCGATAAGCAAGCGATAAGCAATATCGCGCAGTTATCGCGCGATCGATCGCTATATGTCAAAAAAAATCGAATGACTTTCGTGATCGTTTGCTTATCGATCGTTGATCGTTAGGATGCACTTATCGCGACGATGCTAGCGCCAATAGCAATATAGTAGCAATAAGTAGAAATAGCTTTATGTCAAACAGATGTGTGCGATGTATTTTTTTGGTTTATTTACAAGTCGAAACCTATTCAAAATAATTCAAATGTAATTCAAAATTCACAAAAAATGCTTGGCGTCCCTTCCAATATTTTCAAGTGGTCAAAGTCGAAGTTAATTTAAGTGTTTGTTTCATATGGATTTACGATATGATATCACTGCAAACGTAAGTAAGAGGTTAACTTTGAAGGAAAAGTAAACTGTTAAAGAAATGGCAAACAGAGTATCTAACGAGCAATTAGAAGAGTTGTTAGCCCTTGCTGAGCATCTCGCGTTAGCCAAAGGTGTTAGGCTTGGCGCAAGATGAAAAGAAACTGTTGACAGATAGTAGCATGATCTTGCCACTAACTTAAACTCTTATGGGTCAGGTTCATCAAAATCTGGTGATAGATGGAAAAGGGTGAGCTTTATTTATGCATGCATACCATCCATTTTCTTGTAAAGATAAACCATTTAATGTTTGTTTAATTCAATTAAATATATAGGTGTATTATTATTTTTATAGTATTGTGCTGACCTGAAACATATATTGAAGTCAAGGCTAGCTAAGCGGAGGCGGGATGCTTTGGGTACTGGTGGTGGACCGAGTAGTCAAGATGATTGGTCAGAAGTCTTAGCCATCATCGGGGAACAAGCTGTTGTTTTGAGATATCCAGCACAGAGTTCCTATATTTGTAAGTTATTTATTAATCTCCATGTATATGCAAGCATACTAGAATAATATTTCACATCATAGAAATTCAGGACATTCACCGACCCACTCTGGTGCAAGTTGGACCTAACGAAATAATTGTAATAGGTATGATATTAACAGGCCCAATGTATTCATAAGAACTATTGACTAATTAATGTATAATGGTAAGTTGAATAGCTATAGAAACTGAACATGAATCATTGTATAAAAAATTGCCTGTTATAGTATTTTGTTAAAATATCTCCATTAATGTTGGTATGCTAAATAATAAGGACTTGTTATTAATATTGTATCTTCATAGGTGTTGATGTGGCTGTCTTCATCCCAGCACCATTATTTTTATGATTTATATAGTAATAAAAACCTGCCAAACACTTACAACTATACTTTTACTTATTTACAGATACTTCAGAGTCTGCAGTACCTGTTGCCAGAAAAGTACAGCAAGAGCATGAGCTACATATGGACCATAATTGTTCAGGATAAATAAATAACAATGTTGCAATTATTTTGTGTTTATTTTTAACCCTTACTAGACCACTTAAGTCTTGAATAAACTACAACAAACAGCATAAGCTACAGTAGTTACTAAAACAAGTAGATTTCACCGCTATTTCATTTTATAAACTAACTACCACTCTTTATTTACACTTCATTTACTTCTTATGATTTTGCTTAAATGTACAACACGTAAATATGAATTAAAATCGAGATCATTTTAATAATATATTGGTAGCAATCGATCAGCAACGATTTACAATCAAAGAAAAGGTTGTCACAATTTGACAGATAAAATTGCTTGCTTTCTGCTAGTCCGCTGCTGTCAAAAACGATTCCCTTAATCTAAGGTAATACCAAAATAATGTAAGTCTATACAGATGAATGCACTTTTTAGTTTACCGATTGTCCCATAGAGGCAGCACTGATGCCTGTTTGCTATGGCTTATTTATCGCTGATTCATAATACGAATTTGCAATAAAACAGCAGATATTTAGCTCCCGCTTCTCCTTCCTGAGGACATAGACCGGTTGGCGAATGTAATTACATCCAACACTCAGGAAGCGATCCATAACTCCTCCACCGAGCAACCCATTCGCAGGCGGCACGCCAATATACCAACATCCTTGCTGATATTAATAAATAATAAAAAGCGCCTGCGAAAATTCTATCAAGAAACTCGTTGCCCCGAAGCAAAGCGTCGTCTAAATAAACTCACTGAAAAAATTAAAAAAGAAATCAGCAGAGTAACGCTTCTAAGCTGGGAAAGTCACATCCAGGAAGGTTGGAACAGCATCCACCGCCTCTGTCGCTCCCTGGCCGGCACCCCAGAGCCGATTCGCCCGCTCCAGGCTGCAGACGGCACACCCCGGTACCGCGCAGCAGACCGAGCGGAGATCTTCGCGGACTGCTTAGAACGCCAGTTCCGCCCGAACCCGACCGACGATGAGGACCACGTTGCTGCAGTCGAGCAACACCTTCGAGAGTACTTCGCCCCGCCGATAGCGCTCGAGGAGGACCCGGTGGTAATCTCGCCCGGACAGGTTCAGCGAACTTTGCTCACTACAAAGCGGAGAAGTGCCCCAGGCGTAGACAGGATTACAAACACGGCGTTGCGTCACTTACCGCCGCGCGCATTAGCGGCAGTAACGCGCCTGTTTAACGGAATCCTCCGCCTGAGTCATTTTCCCACCCTTTGGAAAGTGGGTAAAGTTCGAATGATACCGAAGCCCGGGAAAAATTCCCTAAAGCCGAAGAGCTATCGGCCGATCACACTACTCTCTACATTATCGAAGGTGTTTAAAAAGCTCCTGCTGCGACACCTCGGTCCCCATATAACGCCAAGAAGCGAACAGTTCGGGTTCAGGGCCGAACACTCCACTACTTTACAGCTGTCCAAGGTACTGCATTTCTTCACCGTATCCCTGAACAAAAGGGAAGATTCGGTTGCAGTATTCTTGGACATGGAGAAGGCGTTCGACCGCGTGTGGCACGCCGGTCTGCTGCAAAAGATGTCGACATCGACCGCTCCACGCCGCCTGATAAAAACCCTTGCATCGTTCCTGCAAGAGAGACGCTTCCTCGTTGCAGTAGGGGACGCCGAGTCTAACGAGCGACGCATAGAAGCGGGAGTACCGCAGGGGAGCTGTCTCTCCCCTGTGTGTTACGCACGATTCACTGACGACATCCCTGTCGTCGACGGGACGTTCCTCGCCTTGTACGCTGATGACGCAGCGTACTATACGGCGTCGATTACGCCAGGACACGCCGTTGCAAAAATGCAAAAGGCACTGGACGCCCTCCCAGAGTGGCTGTCGAATTGGAGGTTGTCAGTGAACGTTGCGAAAACGCAAGCGTTGCTCGTCTCCCCCCGGATCAAGGCACCACGCAAGCTCACGATGCAAGGTCAGGAGATCGCTTGGTCGAACACAGCGAAGTACCTCGGTGTGACCATCGATCGTCGCCTGACAATGGCAAAGCACGTGGATAATACAGTGCACTCTGCACGTGTTGCCCGCGCATTACTCCGCCCAGTACTTTCATCTCGCCTCCTACCCCTACGAACAAAAATAGGGATCTACAAAATATACGTGCGGTCACGCCTCACGTACGCTGCCCCGGCTTGGTACGCTCTTACCAAGCCGACGAACAGAAAAAAGCTGGCCGTTCAGCAAAACTTGGCCATGCGAACGATTGTCAGCGCCCCTCGGTACGTGAGGAACGATGTGATCGCTCGTGATTTAAAAATGGAGAGCCTGGCGGACTTCATAGGCCGACTAACTACCAGCATGTTCCGGCGAGCCGATGCCTCGAGTCTAACGCACGTTAAGAACTTGGCACCTCTGCACGCTCGGCCGCCGGACGGTAAGCCCTATGCGCGGGAACTAATCTCAACAAATTAGCTGCCTGCAGAACAAGATTCCTACACAAATCCACGTGCTCAAACTAATGAATAGAGCCTCCGCTCGATCGCTGAGCGCCGACCGGGCACGCCCAGGACGGCAAGTCTCGCGCTCTGAGCGGCGTCGCTCTACACCTCTGGCTGAAAAATGGCCAGCAACTCCACAGGCTATTAAGCCGAACAAAGTACCTGCATGTATTAGCATGCAGCGAAATTGCCCCCGCAATCAAGGGGTCCAAAAGACCCCGGATTTGCTTCCCCACCCCCCTTTTGGGAAGGGTGTGCGACGACCCAACGATAGAATAGATATTTAGCAATTTCTGCTATCGCGTGGCTCTTGCAAGATTGGTAATCAGCATTGTTTGTCTTTACGATTGGCGTCGGTTTTTTGATATTGTGATTTTTCGTTCTATAAATTGTTTGACTGCAATTTTTTATTAATAAAATAGTCCAGACTTGTGTTGTGAGAGGGTGTAAGAAAGACTCGTATCTAAGTTGTGGGATATCCTTCCACACGTAAGAAAATATCGATATGGATCAATAGTGTGTCCATTTCATTTACATTTCAGGACATTTACTATTTTCAAGTATATATAAAGTACTCTGTGATTTACTTATTCACTTTATGATGATCACCTCTAATAGGTTTCATTGTATTTTTTTTTTTCACTGTGAAGAATAAATGGTCTCTGTGGTTACGGTATGCAGCTTACATTTCAAAAACGAAGACTTCCTAACAGAAGTTAAAAAGAGACTTAAACCTGAAGCCATTGAATTATTCCTGAAGCATTTCCTACTAAACAAACGTATATATATATGGGCCACAAGCCACAAGTAGCCTGAAAATAAACGCTTATTATATATTATTGAGTAACTCTCAGATTGACAACTTATGGAACGCACAAGACTCTAAAAAATATCGGAGCTCGTGCAACATAACGCCAGAAATTCTACAAGACTATACAGGGTGTTGTTTTGGTCGGCGACAAGCGACCCAGGAGCGGTAGTACAAGAAATATATTCCCCAAAAATGGACTGAATTCCATTAAATATTGTAAATGCGTTGAGAAATACCTTATTTAATTTGAAATAAAATTACCGCAAAATATGGTTACTCGGCACGTGCACAGACTAGAGCTAGGCTCAAGCCGCCATCGGCCCACCCCTTTACTCCCTCGCACTCCCGTTGAGTGTTATGTCTACACTTTAGCTTATTAGATGATTTTCAAAAAAAATATTTTTTTATTTTTATAATTAAAAAAAAATAAAGTATTTTTTTTATATTTTTTTAGCACCAGTATCATTTGTATTATCGACCCTGAGTCGCTCGTCGCTGACCAAAACAACGACCTGTATATATATTATTTAGACTACCAGATTGTTTTAATATAAAAAAAAATGGTTTTACAATATATTATTTTTGTACAAAACTGTATTGTTTTAATTCCAATTTTACATTGATACTGCTTAAATTTATTATTTATTGTGAAATCGTTAACGTTTTAAGTATAATTACAAGTAAGAGAAGTACCTATATCAAGTATAATATGCGAGATTCCTTAAAAAAATCTATTTAGTCCGTCGATTTCATTATGAAAAAATATATTACACTTATTTTTTCTTTTGTCAATGAGGAATTTTCTCATAATAGCTCTATGGTCAAAATACATGTCAAAGCGTGAACTTAAGATTCAAATTGGTTCGAATTATCAATGATATTTTAGATATTTTTAGCATAAAGGTATCATATGAAACCTCCTCATTAAATAAAAAAATACGAAGATATGGTGCGACGTAAGTGACGTCACGGGGGACTAGTGACATAACTTTAGTGCATCTTTGTAATTTTTTTATGATTTGGTAAAGCAAAAAGTACGTATCCATTATTTTTAATAATCTAACTGACGGACTAATAAGAATATTGTTTTTACTCAAGAATCAGCCCTATTACAGTGAATTAAGAATCTTAACTTGAAAATTATAATCTACCATTGATTGAGAAAAATTAGCAATGTATGTTATTGAATCAAATTGTCTTTGAAAAAAAAATCATTAATGATTTGACTCCCCATTCGTGAATGCGACTAACAACCAAGAGAAAGTTCTTTCTGCTCAATAAATAAAACAATATTGGCCCTGATTCTGTTGTTCACAACTAAACTAATTTTAATCTCACTATGTCTCTTTCTAACAAAGAACATAAGAAAAGGATGTAAGAAATTTAGTCCTGTCAAATTAGTCCAATGCTTGTTTCCAATATAAATTTAGTCGCTATCTATCGCGGTTACGCCTAAATACACGCAAAATAAGACGGCAAAGATTAATTTGACAACTTAAAATATGTTCTATCCTTTTTCAATAATGTTCGTAAGAAAGAGATGAGTTGTGACTAAATTTAGTTTAGTGCGATTTACAACAGAATCGGCACCATTATCTCTGGTTCATTGGTGTATTACAGTTTCTTTCGAACAGTGATTATTTTTCTCGGTAGGTACCTATCTATCGCTTTAAGTACTTACAGTATAAAAATAATTAAAATGAAATAGAATTATTTTTACTCCAACAAATTATCTTAATATTCCGAAAATTATCCTGATTAGTTCACAAATTATGGTCGCCGTTATAGAAAGGGACACAGCGCCTAAAAATTAAGTCTCTTTTGGACCGCGTTTTTGGTATCAATGAACCTTCCAGTTACGTATACCTTGGCGCCAATACTTAGCCGATGACACAATAGTATCGATAGTATTATTACTACTGTTAGTATCGATACTATTGTATGATTTCTAATAGTCAATAGTATTATGCAAATCTATTTATGGAAAGCTTTCAATCGATAGGCGTATCGATATTATGAATAATTTAGAAGCCCTCTATACTATCGATTGACAATCGATCATCGATAGATTATCGATTTTAAGATAACACTAGGTATGCAAATTAAATACAAAACAGTAATTTTTACTGATAAAATAGGAATTAACTTTGGTTCCCTTATTAATAACCATTCAAAACAGCCAGTAGTTAATTATTGTATGCCAGGTGCTTCTTACATGCAGATTATTAAAAGAATAATACAAATGAAAGGTGTACGAACATTTTTGTATGGGAGCTGGCATAGCCCCCCGCCGCCATTTTGATTTTTTTTCAATGTCGCGGCGCACGGTGTAAGTGGTATATTTGGGTAGAGGACACTTATACAAACAAAAAATGTTAAGCAATATGGTGACCTAAAGTGTCACGTTTCCGAGATATTTGGAGGTAAAGATCGCCATATGAGAATTACGAAATCATTAAAAATGAACTTATTACGTGTTTATATGCATTAAATTGTATTCAAATAATAGTTCCCAGGTTGATTTATCTTTTTATTAGAATATAGCAAAACAAAGAGCACGAAAAAACAATATTCATTAATTGGTTACCTACTAAACCGCATCGCAATATTCGCAATGAAACATAATGTTGTCAAGTAGCTCGGATCGTAGTGGTTAACTTGTTTTCCATGTCACCGTTATTAACTCAAAATGACAATACTTGTCTTAAAATATCATGTTACCGAGATATTGGAATATCGATGTATATAATATAATATGAGATGAATGACAATAGTTTAAAGTTGATTTATGTTTTTGTTTTTAAGCAATAGTGGTCAAATTTGAGAGAGGTAGAGCATAGCGTTTATTCGCTCAAAGAGCAGCTCGACTGGGGAAGTACCTCCACCTTGCAGAATACCGCAGCCAAATAACTTTATGTTGTGTAAAGTTGTGTTCCTGCGTGAGTAAGGTCGCCAGAGCTCATTGGGGAGGGGGGAAAGGTCGGTAATGCGTGAGCGATGCTTCTTGTGTTGCAAGCGTCCATATGGCTACGGTAACCGCTTACCATCAGGCGGGCCGTATGCTTGTTTACCGACTGAGTTGTATAAAAAAAAAAAAAAATTGCATCACAGTTTAAAAAATAAATTAAAACACATAATAGAAACAAGCCGTGACCTTAAACCTTTACATAAAAGGTTTTTTTAAACTACTTAGGTAGCAAACAAACATACGACCCGCCTGATTGTAAGCGAAGAAAGCTCCTTTGAGACCGCATAGTTTGATTACTATTGTGGTTCCAATGTGTGAGGATGGACTCCCCGTCAATGGCGAGACTTGCGATGGTAGAAGGTAGCCGTGGGCATCAGGTTAAACAATTTTACAGAACACTGTCCGTTGTACAAGCGGTAGAACACACATAAGGAGACAAAGTCTCTCCTCAGATTGAGGGGTCCTAAGCCGCTTGTGAGCTCGGAATCGTGGACAATTCTAATGGCACGTCGCTGAACCGAGTCAAAAGGCCCAAACTGGATTCCAGTTAAGAGCAGTACTCCATATAAGGCCGGACTTGCGACTTATAAAGTTGCAGCCTTTGCCCCGATGTGAAATACTGCTTCGCTCTGTTGAGCACTTCGAGTTTTTTGGATACTAGCTTAACCTTGTCTTCTAGACGGTCTATTGACGTCGTTAGAAATGTCGATGCCGAGGATTCCGATGCTTTCACTGATGTCCGTGTTCTGGAATTGTGGTGTTCTGGGTTTTCTTAGCGGTGAACGCGCAGAGTTGGGTCTTAGTGGGGTTGGAATGGACTAGGTTTAGTCGACCATAATCGGAGACACTAGTTAGTGTGCTCTCGATTTCAGACACAAGCCGTTCGCGGCTTTTTCATCCACCACGAAACGAGGAATATTTGCAATGAGCGTCCTCTGTACAATGAATGCCGTCAATAGACAGTATTTCATTGATATGCAGCAGGAACAGTATTGGGGACAGTACAGACCCTTGCGGCACGCCAGCATTTATATCTCTCAGCTCTGACTCTGGCGACTCATTTGCATAGTCCCTCGGGAAGCCCATATGCTGGTAACTTCTTTAGAAGACACCGGTGCTATTGTGTGCACGTGAGCAGTCCACGAAGACGGGACTTTCATTTATGTGGAAGTTTTATTAGGTCGGGCCGGCCGCGGGACCGGGTTTTTTTTAATTTATTTACATCGCTATTGCAATTTTGGCGCCCAGGGAACATTACTTAGCGATCTTTAGTTCCTTAACTTGGTAACATAGATTTTAGGACAAGTATTGTCATTTTTGTTCGTATAATAATGACAAGATGGAAAAAAAGTCACGATCCGAGCTACATTGACAACATTGTGGCTCATACATAGCGAATATGCTGTTTAGTAGTTAAAAAAAATATTGTTTTTCGTGCGTAAAACAATATTTTAACGTAACTCTATTCTAAAAAAATTATAAATCAACCTGGGAACTATTATTTGAATACAATCGAATGCATATAAACACGTAATAAGTTAATTTTTAATTATTGTCATATTTCTCATATGGCGATCTTTACCTCCAAATATCTCGGAAACGTGACACTTTAGGCCACCATATTGATTAACATTTTTTGTTTGTATAAGTGTCCTCTACCCATATATACCAGATACATCGTGCGCCGCGACACTGAAAAAAAACTAAAATGGCGGCGGCTAGCTATGCCACAAACGTTCTATCCCCTTTGACAACTATACCACAGTTGTAATTTTAGTTGGTCATGGACTAGATGTAAATAGGATAGACCTGTTTAATAGCTTTGAGTCCTTACAAAGGTTAGGGGTACTAAAAGTAATGTTGTGTGCTTTTCCCTACTCAGTTAACTATACTGACAAATTTTGTATCTCAAGAGTTTCGTGTTGATCACTCGCTCCATGACATTGAAGAGAATGGGAGGTGATGGCGATAGACTTGTAATCGTCGGGTTTGATCTATCGCCCTTTTTGGACACTAGGTACACGTGAGCAGTCTTCCACGAAGACGGGACTTTCAATTTGGTGGAAGTTTTATTAGGTCCGGCCGGCCGCGGGACCGGGTTTTTTTTATTTATTTACGTCGCTATTGCAATTTTCTCGCCCAGGGAGCATTAAGATCGCTAAGTAATGCGATCTTTAGATCGCTAAGTAATACTCCACTACCAATCACACTTAAATAATCTCTTAATACTATTAATTACAAAGTTAATTGGAACTAGAGTTCCAATTAACTTGGTAACGTGAGTTTTTAGGACAAGTATTGTCATTTTTGTTTGTATAATAATGACAAGATGGAAAACAAGTCACGATCCGAGCTACTTTGACAACATTGTAGTTCATAGGGAATATGACGATGGTGTTTAGTAGGTAAGTAATTAAAAATATTGTTTTTTCGTGCTTCTTCTTTTAATCTATTCAAAAAAAATTATAAATCAACCTGGGAACTATTATTTGAATGCAATCGAATGCATATAAACACGTAATAAGTTCATTTTTAATGATTGTCGTAATTCTCATATGGCGATCTTTACCTCCAAATATCTCGGAAACGTGACACTTTAGGCCACCATATTGCTTAACATTTTTTGTTTGTATAAGTGTCCTCTGCCCATATATACTAGTTGCAACGTGCGCCGTGACATTGAAAAAAACTAAAATGGCGGCGGCTAGCTATGCCACAAAGGTTCTATCCCCTTTATGCAGTATCAATGAAAAAATTTTGGGAATTAAAACAATACAGTTTTGTACAAAAATAATATATTGTAAAACCATTTTTTTTATATTAAAGCAATCAGTCTAAATAATATAGTCTTGTAGAATTTCTGGCGTTATGTTGCACGAGCTCCGATATTTTTTAGAGTCTTGTGCGTTCCATAAGTTGTCAATCTGAGAGTTACTCAATAATATATAATAAGCGTTTATTTTCAGGCTACTTGTGGCTTGTGGCCCATATATATATATACGTTTATAGTATGGGTGCTCGTGAATCATTAAAGGAATTATTTAAGGAAATAAACGTTATGACCGTACCATCACTTTATATCTATGAAAATATAATGTACATACGTAAAAACAAAGAAATGTATAAAACAAAAATGGAGACTCATAATATCAATACAAGACAAAAAGAGAAATTAGTTGTTCCGTATTTTAGACTAGCTAAAGTTCGTAAGTCATTTCTTGGCAATAGTGTGCGCTGTTATAACAAAATACCACTTGCGGTGACCAAGATGACTGATTTTAAATTTAAATCACATATAAAAAAAGTTCTGAAAGAAAGAGCTTATTATAAAGTAGCCGATTATATTGAAGATAAAGATGTCTGGAAGTAGGTAGCTGCACTCTGCACAAGTGCACCTTGCTCATACTTATACAAAAGCCAGTAGGTCAATAATTGTGTGTTTTGTATTTTTAAGGTTATTATTTTTTATTTATTTTCTTGTTCTTTTTTCGTCTGTATCTATGCTTAGGTATATCTTTTTTATTTTTAATTATTTGGAAAAAAAAAGCCAAACATAGTCAGATTGTCCAAAAAATATATAAAAAATGTAACCTTGCTGAGTTTCTTGCCGGATTCTTCTCAGTTGAAGGCCGAGTTCCGAACCGGTGGTAACTTCAGTAAATTTGACCTTCATAAGTGCCCTTCTGGGGCCTAAATTGAATAAATGGCTTTGACTTTGACTTTGTTTAGTAGGAAATGCTTCAGGTTTAAGTCTCTTTTTAACTTCTGTTAGGAAGTCTTCATTTTTGAAATGTAAGCTACATACCGTAACCACAGAGACCATTTATCACAGTGAAAAAAAAAATACAATGAAACCTATTAGAGGTGATCATCATAAAGTGAAATAGTAAATCACAGAGTACTTTATACACTATACTTGAAAATAAAGTTCATTTTTTTTTTTTAACATAAATGACCTCATTTGTATTCATCAAAATTTTAAGTTGTGTGATCGGTTTGAGAGAATAAAAAACTTAAAACGTGGGAAGAACATCGATGTAAGTATCGTTATATTTTTTTTAAATCGACCTTTGTTTCATCCCTACGAGTCGTCCGTCCGGAGTAGCCCTTCTGTTATTTTTTTTTTCAAACAAATAGAGAAAAATTGCAAACATTAGTCAAATGGCGCTGTTTTAAGGTTTTTTATGTTAAAAACGTTTAATTATTGTTAATTTACCGAGGTTTTTCCTTTTTTTTGCAGTGACACGGCCCACCGTTGGTCTTTTCCATACATTTTCCATATAAACACGGCTTTTTTAGCTCACATACACGGCCGCCTAAAAATTTGCATTGGCAACACTGTACTGTACTATAAATAAATAACAGAGAGATTCCTTGGCGGGAAATTGAAAAAAGCGCACGCGGAAAAATTTGAAATTACATTTTGTAATTTTTTTTTTTATTGTGTAAAAGAATAAATTCACTTTTAATTAATACCAAAAAAAAATAAAATGGATGGGAATGAGGGGGGCGGGGACAACCCGCCCAACTCCTCCAAGCGGCTTCGGACTGATGAAGTGAATGATGATAGCGGTGGCGGTGAGCGTTCTGATGTACTTTATGTGCCTTATTTTAAACCTAATTATAAAAGACAGTATCCAGAAAACTCAAATAAAACAGAGTTTAAAGTTTTTGTTGAGCATATCAACCACAAAGAGAGATTGGGCAACAAAAGTCCTATATATCTCAATCATATTTTCACGACGGATGTTAAAGGTGTGATGGCAATACAGCGATTGAATGCAAATAAAATAGCAGTAATGTTCAAACAATATAATACAGCAAACAACTTTCTAAATAACACTGCATTCTTAGAAAAGTACAACGTAAAGGCTTACATACCGGCTACCCAAATAGAAAAAACTGGCATCATAAGATTTGTCCCAGCAAATATCTCAAATAAGGACTTATACACTAAGTTGAGTTCCATTTACGAAATTATCTGTATACGACGATTCACAAAAAAAGTAGGACGGGACAGAGTTCCTCTGCAAACAGTCAGTATCACTTTCTTATCCAATATCTTACCTGACAATGTACAATATGATCTATTCTCATACAGGGTATTTGAATATATCCCACCGCTGCAACAATGTTACAAATGTATGAAATTTAATCACTCGGCTAAAATATGTAATGGCAAACAGAAGTGTTCGATCTGCTCTGGTGAACACTTTTACAAAGATTGTGATAAACCTAAAGAGATATGTTGCGCTAATTGCCAAGGCCCACACCTAGCAATAGCAAGAGAATGTCCCATTAAATTAAGAAAAATAGAAGAAAAGAAAAGTAAAATAACATACGCGAGTATCGCACAAACAAAGTCGATCGAATACCCTGCATTGCCATTGTCTAAGAGTCAACTTGTAAATCCCCCTGTAAATAATGTAAATATTCCAGTAAATACTGAAAAGAAAAATGTTAAAAAAAATGTTAATAACAAGCCTGCTGCACAGGCGCTGAACCCACAAGATCACCCTATGGACTTCATTGCCCAGGTTATAGCTAATAAAGAAGTACGAGCGGCCCTAGTAAAAACATTGGTAGAGATTGGTAATAAGTCTGATCCCACCCCAATTACTTCATTATTCATTGAAGAAATATTAGTTAAAAATTTATCCCCATAATGGATTTAAGTCCCCCTAAAACGTCCCAATTACGGATTGCGCAGTTTAACATCCAAAGTGCCAATAGTAAAAAGCCCTTATTAACTAAGTTTAAGCTAGAACAAAATATTGATGTATGCTTGCTTAATGAAACTTGGTTTAAAGACCATCACAATTTTAGAATCCCCGGTTATAATCTCCATTCCAGAACATCTAAGAATCCTCACAATGGTGTAGCAATATTAATTAAACCAGAGACTAAATATAATATTTTAAACACAACATTCTATGAGGACATTCAAACTATAGCTATGTCAATATCTACCGAGCGTGGCAGTGTGACTATACTCTGCGTATATTGTCCTCCTTCCAGTGGGCACATAAGATTGCATAGACTGCGCAATATAATTCGAGACCTACCTAAACCTATTTTTATAAGTGGTGATTTTAATGCTCACCATATTGCATTTGGTTGCCTATCTACTAAGGGCCGCGGACAAGATTTATATGATGTTATAGATGAGTGTGATTTGTGCATCTTAAATGATGGCAGTTTCACTACAGTGAACCGTCCTAGAACCAACGCTTCAGCCATTGACGTCACCTTTGCTAGCGCATGCTTAGCACCGTTATGCGAGTGGTCTGTGCATGATGATTGTATGGGAAGTTACCATTATCCAACTATAACCGAAATATCCCTATCCATACAAAAATACCAAATTAACCCTCCCATTGATAAATTTTTGTACAAAAGAGCTGATTGGCGCCAATATAATGAACTTTCAAAAAATGCGTTTGGCGATTTTACAATTAATCAAGTAGACCCACTCTCTTCCTATACCGATTTTTGTATACGTCTTGAGTCCCTTATGCAAATAGTTGTTCCAAAGTTCACTAAGTCTGCCCACTTTGCTAGCAGACCTCCAGCACCTTGGTGGAATGAGGTTTGCGAACAAAGTGTAATAGCATCCTATAATGCTTTGAAACTGTACAGAAATGATTCTACAATAGATAACTATATAAATTATAAGAGACTTGATGCATTAAAAAAGAGAACCATTTCTGAGCAGAAGTCAACTGGATGGAATGATTTGTGCAATACTTTTAATAGAACTACCCCTATAAGCAAAATATGGAACATGATTAAGATTTTTAAGGGTGTTAAGTCTAGCATTAGATCCCATAAAGATGAGTTCATACCTACCTTTTTAGATAAACTGTCTGATAATAGTGGTTTAAAAGAGACTAGTAACTTAATCAACTATTTTAACAGTAACAATAATAATAGCAATTCAAAATTTTTATTGGAACCATTTACATGGAATGAATTCACATCAAGTCTACAATCTAGGCGTAACTCAAGTCCAGGTCTAGATAACTTTCCATATATTGTAATTAAAGAACTCCATACATCTGTTCAGCACCTCTTTCTTGACATTCTTAATGCTTTATGGCTCAAACAAATTATCCCTGAATCATGGAAAACACAGTGTGTTATCCCCATACTGAAGCCTGATAAATCTCCAGAACAGTCCAGTTCGTATCGTCCTATATCTTTGTCCTCATGTCTCGGTAAACTATTCGAAAATATGATTAAAGTCCGTCTGGACTGGTTTGTAGAGGCTAATGGTATCATCCCACATGTGCAGTATGGTTTCCGTCGTGGGCGTAGTTGCGCTGACAGCTTCATGTCACTCATCTCAGACCTGAAACGTGCAAATAATTTAAAATCACACACTGTTTGTGTATTTTTAGATGTCCAAGGAGCTTTTGATAATGTCGACCCAGGTATCTTGGTCAACATTATGTCTAATGTGGGTATACCTGGTCTACTATGTCAGTGGATCTATAATTATTTAAATGATAGAACCTTATATGTTAAGTATAATAACATCTTACATGGTCCTAGAAGTGCATCGAAAGGCACAATGCAAGGCGCCACTCTTTCACCATTACTATATAATTTGTACACATGTGAAATATGTAAATTTGTAAATACTAGTGAAGTAAATATTTTGCAATTCGCAGATGACATTGTTTTGTATAGTAGCAGTCAGAACTTGCAAGTTGCTATAGATAATATGAATAGAGCATTAAATCAGTTGAGTCTATACTATAATGATAGATTACGTTTAAAGATCAATGCTACAAAAAGCAGTTTAATGATTTTTGGTGATGATGATCCATCTAGTGTTATTTCGTATTGTGGAGAATCTATAAACAGAGTACATTCAAAGAAATTCTTAGGAATCATCATAGACCAAAAACTGACTTTCGAAGAACATGTTCGGTATATTTCTAAAAATGCTTTAAGAGCTATTAACATAATAAGATGTCTGGCTGGAGTGTCATGGGGTGCTGACCCCAAAATATTGTCTATTCTATATAAAGCTATTGTGAGAAGTCATTTTGACTATAGTTCTTTGGCATATATGAATAGCTACCATGCCAAAAAATTAGATATCCTGCAGAATAAATCTCTGAGAATAATATCGGGTGCAATGTGCTCAACTCCCATAAGGGCCATGGAAGTAGAGACTAAAATTATGCCACTGATCTTGAGACGTCTCCTACTTGCCGAACGGTATTGCCTTAAACTACTGTACTCTGATAACATGCAAATTATTAACAAGATTATACCTTGTAGAATCAATGTGTCAGGTCCTTTAGCAACTGGTGAGAGCCTCCTTATTGGTAACTCCCCAATGTTGTATCACATTTTTCTGGAAATTGAAAACAACAGCTATAAACTCAAAAAACAGTGCCCTTGGCCCTGCTATTCTTCCCAGTTCAAAAGCATAATGCACCCAATTACAGTAATAGATTCAATTACAAATAATTCAGAGATGTTGCAATTTTTATCAGAAAATAATTACTACACTTTATATACAGATGGTAGTAAGGGTAAGGATTATGTGCGCTGTGCTGTGTATGATCCTCAAAAAAATTCTTCTCAGAGTTTTCTTTTGCAGAATGTTTGTACAATATTCACCGCAGAAGCCTATGCAGTATATCAGGCTCTTCTGCAAATTGGAAATGTAGATAATTGTAAATATTTTCTAATTGTAACAGATTCTTTAAGTTTTATAAGAGGATTGAGCTATTTAAAGATTCACTTTAAAACTAATTTCATTCTGTACATAATTAAAGAATTGTTATACAAATATTATCATACAGGGAAACTAATTTCATTTATGTGGGTGCCCTCTCATAGAGGAATCACTGGAAATGAAATGGCCGACAAAGCCGCTTACGGAGGAGTAAATGCACTCGATGTCTCCGATACTATGTATGTACCTATGACTGATTATTTGAGTAATGTAAGGCTAGCTATAAGTATGTTATGGGAGCAAATGTGGAAGAAAGACCAAGAAACGAAAGGACGGTGGTACGGTAGCATTCAAGAAAACTTACCAGTAAAGCCATGGTATGATAGCCTGCAAAGAGCCAGTCGTGATTTTATTACCACCATAAACCGACTACGTTATGGACATAATAAAGCACCATCACACCTAGCAAAGTTAAAATTCAAAGCAATGTCTGTACATTTTGCGGAGTTGAAGAAGGAACAGTGGACCACATTATATTCAGCTGTCAAAAGTTCCTTATTGACAGATTGGTACTCGCGAGTGAACTAAGTGAAGTGTGGCAAAATAATTATAGTGATTTTTCTTCCCGCCCGCCGCCGCTTAAAGAACTATTAAAAGACATTAAAACTTATAAACCAATATTTAAATACATTAAAAATACGGTGGTAAAATTATAAAACTGAAAATACAAAATCTGAAAAGTGGTTCCGGAATAATAAAGTCGTGGCTTAAAGGTCTTAGTAACCAGGCCATAAAATCCCAAAAAAAATAAAAAAAAAATAAATAAATAACACATTAAATAGGACTTTTTGGCGGGAACTTGCAGAGTGACGTAGCATTTTCGTTTTTATTTTCATAAATTCGTGTATTTTGAGTTTTATTGTGTATTTTCGGTGGTATTTTACCTAATAAAGATCATCCATGTGCACCTGTGAAGTGAAATTAAATGACTTATGTGTATCGTGACTTTTCAAGTTGTCTCAAAAAGACCGTGAAGAGTTTTAGTACAAACAATGACCACCATTGTAGTAAAACATGACTTTTATGGACGGTGACTGACTGAGGACTTTATGTGAAAGGGATTTATTGTGACTGGAAACTATAATATAACTCGACACTGGCAGAAATGAGCCCTAATTTGGGCTTGGTTGCCAAACTTAAAAATAAGAAGAAGAACACACAGCAGTTGTTTGTTAGCTCGAGAACTTTAAAAATTAAATTCTATCAACAATGCTAGAAGCTGAAGAAGTCGATGATGATTATTTTACTCCAGTATCAAGGTTATTACAAATCTCAGTTGTATATATAGGTACCTACGTAATATTCTCTCTTTGGAAGAGACTAGGGACCCAATTGTACCTTTGAGACAAACCTTATTTCACACAGTTCGTGTTATTAGATAAACCTTTTTACACGAGCTGTCCCCCGCGGCTTTTTCCACGTTCCAGAGGGATCGTGTATTTCCGAGAGAAAAATTATCCTATTTTAACACATCCAGAATATTCCACCTGCGAGCCAAATTTCATCCAAATCGTTCAGTAGTTATTGCGTGAAAGAGTAACAAACGTCTTCACAAATCACATCCATACAAACTTTCACATTGATAATATTAATAGGATTGTTGTGCAAAATATCAAATTTAAATTACTTAACAAAATCATTGTAAAATTTTGCAGCACCTCATTAGCAAATATTTTTGGAAATTCTCTAACTGGAGGAGGTCAGAATGAGTCTTTAAAATACACCCCACCAAAATCACAGGATGTTGAACCTAGACCTGAAGAATCAAAGTCCTCTCAATGCCTTTTTGCAAGTGCTCTTATTGCTTATGAGTGGTGAGTTAGTACAATATAACAGATTGTTCAAAGAAACATGGCGAGTTCCATAAATTGATTTGTTAGTTAGATAACATTACCAGCAAAATATTAATATACTTGAAATAAACCCCGCAAAACATAACATAATAAGGTTTTGGTAGTGTTTCTCCGGCATGGCATAGAATGTCGCAATTTTATCCCGGGGATCTAAAAATATTTCAAATGCCTCAAGTTATTCCTTGGGAACCAAGGATGAAATTATAACATCATTTAAACATCTCTAATATCTTTATTTTTTTGTACAACTCTCGCCATGATACTTTATTACTAAAAGGTGGTAACTTCTTCAGTAACTCCTTAGGCTGAAACTGAATACTAACTTTTATTTTGAGCTATACTGAAACCTGTTGAGAGTTAAACTAATTGCTACTAACAAAATAATGTATTTCTAGGTTCAACAATACCTACACACCAAGAGGAAAGTTAGGCTTTGCCATCATAAAAATCCTGAAAACTGGTATATGCAACATTGTACTATATGACTCAAATAAAACAACAATATCATGTGCCTTAGTTTCACCAAAATTTGAGATCACTGTTAATGGGACTTCATTTATTTCATATTATGATAGCTCCCAGAAATATTGGAGTGTATATGCCAAAGAAGAAGAAATAATTAAAATTGATGAGCTATTAAAATCATGTAATGCCAATGTAAAGTACTCTTCACTCAATGATAAAGGTCCACCAGAGCAAAGTGCACAGGGACACAATGTCAGCTCTACTATTGAAGAAGATGATAAAGCAAATAAAGAAAGTGATACAGATTCATCAATGAATAGAAGGACCAAAATCTCAATTCTTAACAGAATGGCAAGCATGGGTCATTCTGTTTTGCCAATTCATACAAATTTAGCTGATAAAACAAGTGATTCATCAGACACAAATGATTCTAATCACCATATAAAAACAGTAAGACATAAAACATCAAAAAGTATTATGAAAAGAGATAGAAATACTCTTGAAAAAGATGTTACTGAATTGCATACCATAGTTGATCATCATCAGACTGCTGTTGTACTTAAAAGAGAACAGCCTACAGTAAATTCTCCTCTTTATACATATGTTAATGGTCAATTAGTACCTGTTACACAAACTAACATAATAACAAATTCAAATGAAAGTAATAGTAGTGATATGAATTTATTTTTTACTGAACAAAGAATTAATAACAGTGAGCTGAGAATTAACATGAATAGAATTACTGACAAGGTAGATTTGCTGTTGAATAGAATGTGTGATTTAGAAACTAAAGATGAGAAAGTGAAAAGTAGTACCCCAGACTTTAATATTCAAATATTACAAAAGTTATTAGGAGAATATGAAAATAAACTCAAAGTTTATGAAGACTTGTTGAAATCAAATGGTATTACAGACATTCAATTCTCTTCAAATCCTACATCATCAGGAGAAAATCGGACTAGAGAAATTGAATGTTTACGAAATAAAATCATTGAAATTGAACAAATTAATAAAAATAAATGTAATGAAATATCAAAACTTCAAGATGAAATAATGTTATCAAACAAAAAGTTTAGTGATGAAATTCAAAGTAAAATAATTGAAGTGAATGAATTAAAAAACAAAATTACTGTACTGGAAAATAATTTGAGTATGAAAGATGAGAAAATAGTCAAAATTACAAAGGAGTTGGAAAGAATGGATGGCAACATTGCTAGCAAAGTTAAAAATATTATGAATGACACATTCCGAGCTTTATCTATACATTTTGAAAATAATGAAAATTATGCAGGTGATATAATTAAAAATGTAATAGCAGCTGTTATTAAAAAGGTAACAATTGACTCGCTAAGTGAATAAATAGTCTGTAATCTGTGACTATAGCAAGCACTAAAACATGTATGTACCTATGTTATGTCTTATTTTATATTATTTAGTCAAAATTTGCTTATTTATCTTATATGTTATGGTGTTTTTATTATTAATTAATCAAATCCTTATTTAAGTACTTAGTTATTTTTTTTTATAAACTGTTTTGTTGTGTGATTTTCTTCTTGTTTGCTCTTGTTTATTCCCAACCGCCCCATTGCCGACATCCCCATTAATGGGCCCGTTGGGAATTTAATAAGATTATTTTAAATTGTTCCCAACCGCCCCATTGCTCTATCCCCATTGATGGGGCCGGTGGGAATTGAATAAAATAATTAATAAATCGAGAACATATGCTTGTAACGTTTAAAAAAGGTAATTATGTTATTTTAAACTGTAAATTAAAACGCCATAAAAGAAAGTCGTGTTACACTATTTAGACCGGCTGCATACTATAAGAAATTTTCGGACGCCCGCTTGCTCATACATTTTTGGACGTCAGACACGTCAGAATTTTCGGATAGTATGCGGGGTCTAGAACAAAATGTATGAGGAAAGTGCCTTCCGGCGAGCGTCAGAAAATTTCTGACAGAAAATTTCTTATAGTATGCGTTATTCTTATTGTATTACCAAGCTTAGAACTAGGTGACAGACATTATGATATGTTTCTATAGTCATATTTTCATTCTAAATTAATATTTTCAAAATCTAACATTTCCACGTTAGGTAATAAGTACTTTATCAAACCGTCAACAGTTTGATGACAGGTATTTTCAACCAAACTATAAAAACCTATAGAAGATTTTTTGGCGGGAACTTGCAGAGTGACATTGCGTCTTCATTTATATTTTCATAAATTCGTGTATTTTGAGTATTATTGCATATTATTGGTGGTATTTTATCCAATAAAGATTAATCCATGTGCACCAGTGAAGTGAAATGAAATGAATTATGTGTATCATGATGACTTTTCAAGTTGTTTCAATAAGTTGGTGAAACAGTTTTAAACAATGACCACCATTGTACTAAAACATGACTTCTATGGACGGTGACATGACGGTGACTGACTGAGGACTATGTGAAAGTGATTTATTGTGACTAGAATTGGACTAGAACGTATAATCATAGATAATACAGTTGTCAGCCATAAAGTCCAAATTCGGGGTTTTCCACATAGATTTTCCAAATTCTGTGTTTTACCTAATCTTATTTGTCTAAATTATAAAATTTCCAAATTCCTAATAGTAGGGGAGCCCAAGCGGGGATTTCGGGATTTACTAAAGCGCGGCAGATTAATATACAGGAGGATACCTTGTACCCGGTTAAGTACCTCCACCAAATATGAGCCCCATATATAAGGCCGTATATTTAAAAATTAAAAAAAAAAAAAAAATTGTCAGATTAGGCAAATCTCTCTATATAATAATCTAGCCCAAGAGCCCACGATGATCTGACCTTCGTCATTTTATAAAGCCTGAAAGTTTCTGTGTGTATATCCCTAATAGAGGTAAAAACGATCCCCGAATATGAAGTTTGGATCGCGGTGGCTTTGGAAGTTATTAGGTAGCCAAGGTGTCAAAAATTGCACCTCAAATTCGTTAAAGTATAAAGGTCAGTTTTTATATATTTTATTTGGACTAATATTAGAAATCACGTCGTCCATAGTCAGACACTTTGAACGGTGGAAACCCCCTGTCAGACACCCTAAAGTATTAAAAAATATTATTCAACTTTCGTCATTTTATAAAAGCTGAAATTTATATATGTTACTTGACGAACTATCAAACGATGATTTCTCAGTTGTCAGAAACTTTCGATGGTGGCTTTGCCGTATCAGACACATTAAAGATCTACCGTAGGTGCGAGCGCGAGGTATATTCAATGTGATTTATTTTACAAACGAAAAGAGATAGACCCATAGTTATTTTGGAGAGTTTGTAGATTAAATCATGAAATTAATAAATCATGCAAAAAAGTCTACATCAATGACCCAGTTTTAGAGTTACAGATCAAAAATCTAAAAAAAACACTATTTTTTAACATTTTTTTATATAATATCGTTATTTTTATTAGATTTTTGTTCCATATTTTTATTTTATTTCTACTTATCAACCAGATAAACTTTCTAGCTTTCAAATGACACTACTTTGAACAAAATACACAAATTACTTAAAAAGAAACAAAGACAAAACTAAAAGATGAGCATTTCATTAAAAAATAAATTAAAGTGCCGAACGCACTATTAAGGTACTATTAGTAATTATTTACTTGGAGTGTAATGAATTAACGTTAATTCTCCCATAAGTACTAATTAATTGCAAACGCAAACGCGATAGGTAGTTTACTCACGTTAATTCTTTACATTCGGGGTACCTATTGAACCATATTTTCATTTACCACCATACCATATTTTCAAGGGTGTCAGTTTTTATATATTTTATTTGGAATAATAGAAGCGTTTTACCTGAAAATAAAACGCATATTAAATACTTACCTTATTTGAAACCTTATAAAATGAGATAGGCCTTCCTTGTTTTCTGCTCTAGACTTCCTTCTTTGTCTACCCAAATATTGCCGTCTCGCTCGCACATCTCCCCACTATTCACCCAGGCAGAGCGCGAGCTTGAGCTACGCGCGCTTTCTCGTCATTGAGTCGAAATACCAGGCAGAACTAAAAATTAAGGTTTCAAATAAGGTAAGTATTTAATATGCGTTTTATTTTCAGGTAAAACGCTTCTATTAAAACTTGACCGTTATTTGAAACCTTATAAAATGAGACGTGTTTGTTATCGCCTGGTGAAAGTGGATGCCAATGTGATTTTATGCTTGTAGCATAAAGTTATTTGTGACAGGTAGGTGCCTGTGGTTTCTCCAGTATAGGTTATACGTGTACAGACTTCTGTGTAAGTCTGAAGGTATCGTGAGAGAAAATAGGTATCAAAAATACTAAGATGTGCGAGGTACTGTAATTTTATTTATAAAGTACAAACGAAATATGTAGGTGTAAATGGCTAGAAGCAAAGATCTTAATCAAATCATGATGAGCATAAAAACATGTATAGTATGTGAAAAGCAACATTCAAGTATTTAATTAATCATGCGAAGATAATGTAATCCCGCGATTAGTAGCTTATTGTCAGCTATAGAACTGTTTGAAAGGATTGCAGATCTCTAATGGGCATGTGACCAGATTTAGTGGATCTGAACTGATTATGCCAGCACCAGCGATGAATTATTCTATTTCGCACCCTGTTAAAGATGCAGCTTTGGCAGGTCTTGTCAGTAGTTGGTGGATTTTGCTGTGTTACGTCTATCGTATAAGAGGGGAATACAATCTGTACACACATTAACGGATAGCTATATGTTTTGCTATAGTCTATGTACCTACCGACATTATTATCTCCGACACGTGTAGGTACATCATATATTGTAATCAAAACGTTAATTACATACAGTACATTTTTACTTACATGTGGTATTTTGTTATAATCACCAGCAACATTACTGCATAAATATTAACCAGAAATATAAGTTCTAAAGTCCGATCAAAAGTAACATCATAACATAACTTTTACTTGTTCTAAAACTGGAAAGTGAAGTCATGTAGGTACAAGGGTACTTACACAAGGTACAAAGTTGAAGGCAACCTTAACACATTACAAAATTAAGACAACGCTGTGTGTGTAGATATGTATCTAAAAATTACACGAGTCAATCGACTATCCGTCGTATCAATATATCTCAAAATATGTCCAACCAACACATGAGAACTAAAACTGCATACATTTGATACCACTGACTTATTCAGCATAATGAACATTCATCTAAGTGTAAGAAGCAAGTAGTTAATAACTTTATTAGTCAGGAGTCATTGTGACAAATGGACTACTTAAGTTTGTTCATTTTATTTCAAACAAGCTACGGTTATAAGCGATTTTTCAACAAAGATGCCATGGTTATAACAAGCAATCCAATACTCATATTTCTATAATTCCACACCATCTTATGGTACCTACTTGGAGGGAGAAAAACCGTCCATGTATCTATCGATAGCGCTGTATCGTGAATGGGACTGTCAAAGCTCTGAACTTGAGGTCTGCCCTCCGAAATACTATCGAGGAATTACTTACTAAAAGTTTGTTTCGAACCAATTTAGCCGAGGTAGCAGTTGAGATTAAACAAGATAGAGGGTAATGTTATGCTAGATGGTAATTCCACGAGGAACAAAGGTGCTTTTTCTTCGTAAAACATTTATTCATGCTTTAGTCTAAAGACAAAACTTTCAACTAAGTATGTACCTACATTCCATATTATTGTGCAGGCGTATCTGCTGTGTAAGTGCTCCTCTAGCAGTAGTTGGTAATCAGTAACAATAGACGAGGATCTAATATATGAAAGAAATTGGAATGTTACATTCATACGACGATGATACGGTTCATCAGATGATTGTCACCCTCATTCCGAATATAGGTGACGTTTAATTTAGATATTTTCATGCTTTCGAGATAGCGAGGAGTTCTTCGTTATTGCAATGCAACATTTTCCTGGCTAGACAACAACTGTTCGACTGTTTATTGCGCTTACAGGCTTCATCTGATTATAAATTTCAATAGAAAATGAGATTGCGATTGCAGTTGAATCAAAAAAGTATGCTGAATCACGGTAGTGCAGACTCTTTTGGGATATTACCAAGCTTGATAAGTTCAATAGACCGATTAGGCTCTAAGGTGATTTTGAAAGAAAATCAATAATATTTCTAGTATTCCATTGACCCCCAAAAACCCTGCGAGGGTGGGTAAATTTGTCAACCTATTGTAAACCTCTGTAGTACAATTTTATTCATTCTTGTTTTAGAATTAAAACATAACGCCTTGGAAGGCAGGAGAAAGTCATTCAAATAATCGATAATAGGCATTCCTTATTCCCTATATGTTTGTTACCCAATTGGTTAATGAAGCAAAAAACTTTTGGCTGAGACCGAAAGGTAGGCAATTTATCTATGCATAATATAGTTGCCATTATCGGTCATAGAATCGCATGTGCGTCCCACACATTTACTAGTGAAATCATAATCATAATCATCATTTAAACATGCCTCAGATCTGAGTTTTGCACAACCAGTCAGGGTTGAAATAAATCAGCGATACGGTAAACATTTAATCTGTATCACACGTTATAATAGGTCAGTGAGATCAAACCAAAATCAAAGTCATTTATTCAGTTTAGGTCCTGATAAGGCACTTATAAACGTTAATTTGTTACATACAGTTGAATTTACCACCGGTTCGGAATACACTTAAACTGAGAACTGAGATTCACCACTTTTTAGCATCAGCAGACTATGTTCAATGGTGTGGGTGGATATCTGATACCACAGTACTGAACCGAATGACTTGACAATACCAACGGTTTTTTTTTGGTAAAACAATACGCATCGACCGTGTATTATATTATATTATTTTCAGTATATAAACCGGGGGTGCTTAGATGTCACCCTGCTGGTGGAATAGAATTGATTGTCCCGCTTTGAAATTATTAAGTGTCAATCTTTAATCACCTTGCAAAAAACGAGTATGGTAAGATCCCTGCGAGGGATAAATATATAAGAACAAGTCCGTAAGGGCACCAACCTCCAAGTCAAAAACTTAACAGTACGCTGTAAGGGTACATTTTCCAGTTACTTGCCCGTGTGAGATTTGATAATGATATGACTTTGCAAATGAACATTTCAAAACCAACTATTCCCATGTGGGTGGTTATATTAGAGACTGTGCGACCGAATATTTCAAATCACCTGCCCTTGCATGGGTTGATTTAGATGGCGATTGTGAGAAGAGGCACAATATCTAGGTAAAATACCCTGCGTTGAGGGTATATATTTCGAGTCCCTTTTTCCTACGAGGCAGGGATAGAGTAAAAATCTGCTTTGACCTGTTTCTGAAGCAGGATCATTTAACTTTTAATTGAAAAGCAAAATAGTTTTTCGAACACCACACTGCCTTTTTAATCCTTTCGTTGTTAATGTGTGTAGAGACACACCATCCAAACGTAGTAGGTACCCTGCGAGAGTGTATTCTAAGGTCATGCAAAGGTTTATATATGCGTGAGGCGCGACATGATGTATTTGAAACCAGACTTGAAGGGTCCATTACAAGTCACCTACCCCTGTAAGAGGTTGATTATGATGGAAAATGTGCGTACGGGCAGAAAATCCAAAATAATACCCTACGAGGGTACATTTCTACCCCTGCAAGCGGTTGATTAATATGAGGAATGTGTGTACAGGCATAACCTTCAAGAAAATACCTCACGAGGCTACATTTCTCATCTGCCCCTTCAAGGGGTTGACTATTATTGATAATGTGCATACTGGCACAACATCCCAAAAGAATACACGCGAGGGTATATTTCAACTCACCTGCCCCTGCAAAGGGTTGATTATTACGGGGAATGTGCATACGGAGTAAGGGCACAACATCCAACAGAATAAATACCCCGCACCGGTACATTTCATTCATTGCCCCTGCATGGAGTTAATAATAATGGGGAATGTGCGTGCCGGCCCAAAATCCAAGAAAATACTCTGCGTGAGTACGTTCTGAGTCACCTGCCCCTGCGCGGGGTTAATAATAATAAGGAATATGCGTACGGGCACAAGATCTAAGACAATACCCTGCGCGGGTATGATTTGAGTCACTGTCCCTGCGCGGGGCTAATAATAATGGGGAATGTGCGTACCGGCACAACATCCACGAAAATACCCTGCGCGGGTATGTTTTGAGTCACCTGGCCCTGCGCGGGTTGGTGTATGGATCAGCTCTGACTAGCTTGCTAAGCAGGAGCATTTGATCCTTTTTATTAGAGGCAAAAATGTTTAACCTTTTTTTAAGCACTGTAACTAGGCTAGCAATAATGGCAGGCGAAATTTCTGGTAAGCGGATCACGATTCCTCATTTGAATAATTTCAGTACAAATAATTTGTAATAATTCTGATTCACTACATAACACTTTAAATCACTTTTCACTTTTAATCACCGCTTCATTGCAAGATCCTCATCAGAGGTTAATTTAAGTAACTAGTAATACACAAGCTAGCACAAAGTTGTTACAGCGGGAAATTTCATAAATATTTAACTATATAATAAATTGTTATTTAGACGGCACTGCTAACGTTTTCGACACCGTAACACCACCGGATTTACTTGAGGAGCTTATATAGGTACTACTGGACCCAGTGTTACGCTGCCTTTTAGATAATTTTTGCTCAGGGCAATATCCGCTATCACTATTTTGCACGTTGTAATTTATACAGTTAGCACTTCATGTATTTTAAATATTAATGTTCAACTGTGAACAAAACAGGAACTAACCTAGGAAAAACCAAGGATAAAAAATTAATAGAAGCAAAATTATCAATAAAAAGTTACAAAGGTATATAAAATATACAAATAACTTACGAGTGCCTAGGCTAGGCTAGGCACAACCGTCCGTTGCAGAAAACAGGACGCCAATGAGGAGAAAGCGCGCGTAGCTCAAGCTCGCGCTCTGCCTGGGTGAATAGTGGGGAGATGTGCGAGCGAGACGGCAATATTTGGGTAGACAAAGAAGGAAGTCTAGAGCAGAAAACAAGGAAGGCCTATCTCATTTTATAAGGTTTCAAATAACGGTCAAGTTTTAATATTAGAAATCACGTCGTCCATTGTCAGACACTTTAACGAATTTGAGGTGCAAGTTTTGACACCTTTGCTACCTGATAACTTCCAAAGCCACCGCGATCCAAACTTCATATTCGGGGATCGTTTTTACCTCTATTAGGGACATACACAGAGAAACTTTCAGGTTTTATAAAATGACGAAGGTCAGATCATCGTGGGCTCTTACTCTAATCGTCAGATTATGAGACAGCACGACTTGGACTTAAAGATGGACCATATGTACCATATATATCTTAATCTGACGAGCTTGAGTATTTCAAAAGGGCGAATTTTTATTTACACATTATAATTATGGCCGCGAGTTTGCGTCACATCGAAATCGTCAGATTATTGAATGAGAGCTTTTTTTGGTTCACTAAACACCCCCTTAGAAAATCTGACGCGCTCGATAATTTTTTTTTTTTTTATTTTCAAAGGAGAATGGCGAATTTCCATACATGCTTGGACCTAAATTTTTTTGTAACGTATATGACAACCACTATTGAATTCCTGTAGATTAATCATGGAACAATTAACCCATAGAAGCGCAATGACGTACATTTTGCTTGAAATCTATTCCGCCAATTCCCCACCACCGGCAGTGCGCTGTGATTGGCTCATTCAAGGACACACTAAGATTTAGAGATGAGGGTGAAAATTGTATCGATATCGATACTTGTTGCACTAATATAAATGTAGGAGTATTCTAATATCAGTCGTCTGTAATGGTTTTTTACAAATATTTCTACGTTATCGTAAAAAGTGATAAAATTTGGAATGCGCGGATTTTTGGGAGTGTAAACAATAGGTATAAACTGCACAAAACAAGTTAATTTTAAATAGAACTTTATAGAACATTCTGGAAAACTGTAAAAAGTTCTAGAAAAGTAATTGATATCGATAGAACTTTCAGGAACCTTCTCGAAATCTGTTCTAGAACATTGTGGAAGGTTCGAGAATAATCCCGAACATTTCAGAAAGACATAGTATACCTATCGAAAGATCTCGAACCTAGTTCAGGAAGGTTCTAGATTAAGTTCGTTTGTTTTTCATGAATATTTCCGAACATACTGGATCATTATAGGTAAGGCGCCTTGGCGCTACGATTCACCGGTTGAGAGCTTGCTCGCCGCATTGTCCGCGTAAAGTTGTAAAGATTCTCTAAATTGTCACCTTCTGTCAGTTCAAAAAAAAAGAGCTACGATTCATTCCTTCACGAGAACTTACATAGTGAACATCTCTTAGAATATTGTGAGTAAATAGTGAATAAAGTAAACCTCCTGCTTGCTTTGAAGAGTATAAGCGTGTTTTACTGTGTTAAGCCTTCGGTAACAACAGTCCTATGAAATTAAAGTACTCCAGAAAGAGCTACCGTCTGGAACAACTGGCATCTGTCTAAATATTTTTCATGTTCGTACAATAAAATTTTAAGTAAAGGGGTACGAACATTTTTGTATGGGAGCTGGCATAGCCACCCGCCGCCATTTTGATTTTTTTCAATGTTGCGGCGCACGGTTTAAG
Source organism: Polyploca ridens (assembly GCA_951394255.1). NCBI lineage: Eukaryota > Metazoa > Arthropoda > Insecta > Lepidoptera > Drepanidae > Polyploca > Polyploca ridens. Next base: position 8,479,155 of record OX596248.1, read on the forward strand.
TGGTATATTTGGGTAGAGGACACTTATACAAACAAAAAATGTTAAGCAATATGATGACCTAAAGTGTCACGTTTCCGAGATATTTGGAAGTAAAGATCGCCATATGAAAATTACGACAATCATTAAAAATTAACTTATTACGTGTTTATATGCATTAGATTGTATTCAAATAATAGTTCCCAGGTTGATTTAACTTTTTATTAGAATAAAGCAAAAACAAACACGAAAAAACAATATTCATTAACTGGTTACCTACTAAACCGCATCGCAATATTCGCAATGAAACACAATGTTGTCAACAAAGATGTGAAAAAAAGTTGGATATATTCTCGCTAACAAAAAACTGTGTCACTCAAGTCGGCCACCACGCTGTACTTACAAGCCGTCACGCACATTCAAACATTAGCTGAGCGCGGATAATCGGCTCTGTGTAAACGGCGACAGAGTCTAGTTTCCCGCGGAATAGCCAACTAATGTGTGCGTGAGAGGTGGCCGACTCCATAGACACAGATTTTTGCTAGCGAGAATATGTCCGACGTAGTCTGTGGTTGTCAAGTAGCTCAGATCGTAGTGGTTAACTTGTTTTCCATGTCGCCGTTATTAACCAAAAATGACAATACTTGTCTTAAAATATCATGTTACCGAAATATTGGAATATCGATGTATATATATTATGAGACGAATGACAATAGTTTATTACAAATAATATTGCATCACGGTTTTAAAAATATATTAAAACACATAATAGAAACAAGCCGTGACCTTAAACCTTTAAATTAAAGGTTTTTTACAACTACTTAGGTAGCAAACAAACATACGGCCCGCCTGATTGTAAGCGAAGAAAGCTCTTTTGAGACCGCATAGTTTGAAACTATTTGGGTTCCAATGTGTGAGGATGGACTCCCCGTCAATGGCAAGACTTGCGATGGTAGAAGGTAGCCGTGGGCATCAGGTTAAACAATTCTACAGAACACTGTCCGTTGTACAAGCGGTAGAACACACATAAGGAGGCAAAGTCTCTCCTCAGATTGTGAGCTCGGGATCGTAGACAATTCTAATGGCACGTCGCTGAACCGAGTCTAAAGGCCCAAACTGGTATCCAGGTAAGAGCAGTACTCCATATAAGGCCGGACTTGCGACTTCTAAAGTTGCAGCCTTTGCCCAGCTATGAAGTACTGCTTCGCTTTGTTGAGCACTTCGAGTTTTTTCTCTTCTATTCTATTCGATTTTAGCTTAACCTTGTCTTCTAGACGGCCTATTGACGTCGTTAGAAAAGTCGATGCCGAGGATCCTGATGCTTTCTCTGATGTCCCTGTTCTGGAATTGTGAAGCCATAGCAAATGGGGTTTTCTTAGCGGTGATCGCGCAGACTTGGGTCTTATTGGGGCTGAAATGGCTAGTCCATTTCAACCCCAATAGTTTAGTCGACCGTAATCGGATACACTAGTTAGTGTGCTCTCGATTTCAGACACAAGCCGTTCGCGGCTTTCCTCCACCACGAAACGAGAATATTTGCAATTAGCGTCTTCTGTACAATGAATGCCGTCAATAGACAGCATTTTATTGATATGCAGCAGGAACAGTGTTGGGGACAGTACAGACCCTTGCGGGACGCCAGCATTTATATCTCTCAGCTCTTATGCATCTGCTGGACAGAATATTGGCGACCCATTTGCATAGTCCCTCGGGAAGCCTCGGAAACTTCGTTAGAAGACACCGGTGCCATTGTGTGCACCTGAGCAGTCTTCCACGAAGACGGGACTTTCATTTAGGTGGAAGTTTTATTAGGTCGGGCTGGCCGCGGGACCGGGTTTTATTTTATTTATTTACGTCGCTATTCCAATTTTAGCGCCTAGGGAACATTACTTAGCGATCTTTAGTTCCAATTAACTTGGTAACATAGATTTTAGGACAAGTATTGTCATTTTTTGTTTGTATAATAATGACAAGATGGAAAACAAGTCACGAATGTCACGATCTGAGCTACTTTGACAACATTGTGGTTCAATGCGAATATTACGATGCTGTTTAGTAGGTAAGTAATTAAAAATATTGTTTTTCGTGCTCCTAGTGTAACTCTATTCTAAAAAATAGATAAATCAACCTGGGAACTATTATTTGAATACAATCGAATGCATATAAACACGTAATCAGTTAATTTTTAATGATTGTCATCATTCTCATGGCGATCTTTACCTCCAAATATCTCGGAAACGTGACAGTTTAGGCCACCATATTGATTAACATTTTTTGTTTGTATAAGTGTCCTCTACCCATATATACCAATGACATCGTGCGCCGCGACATTGAAAAAAAATTAAAATGGCGGCGGCTAGCTATGCCACAAAGGTTCTATCCCCTTACTAGATATATATATATTATTTAATATTACATTATATTAATTTAGTTACACTTACTTAAAAAAAATGTTTATTACCTATATGGTTTCAGGGGCTATTTAAGAAGATAATAATAGTAGTAATGAAACAAAGTATATAAAGTCACAATACAAATGTATAATTTATTTTTAACTTCAACGTTATTGACTGTATAACCAATTTTTTGAAATTAGGTACCTAGGTCAGTGTCAGCAGTATGACATAAAAGAGTATGAAGATACCTAGTACGTGATAATAATAAAGTTAGGAACTTACAGTACCACAGACATATTTATTTTATATTATAATTACCTAAATAATAAATACATCCGCGTTAAAAATATTGCAAATCATTTTATCTTCGCTGTTATGTATTCCAGTATTAATACAATATTGTAAACTGAAACATTTTTCTCTCTGAACAAAATAAGTTTGCTAATATCGATAATGATTTTCTTATCCAAGCCCAACACTAGCGGGGAGGCGCGATCATCGAAAGAAAAGGATGAAAATAGAAATATAACGGGAGAAAGTGAGATGGAGATAAATTACGTCAACGCGTGCGTCCAGTATATCTTGAGCTGTGATGAAAAATAAGTAAATTCATGTAATAAATTGTTACTAACCGATGAAAAGTGATTCCGTTTGTTTTATAACTAGAATTTCGACTGTTATTCCCACACCACTTAATTGAACAGCAAGACATTGTGAAATATTGACAAAAATTATATGTTTGATACGTACGCGCGGATCGAGGTTTTGGTCGATACTGTACAAGGGCGCTCATGAGCAGATACAAATCAGTGACAAATCACTGACTAGTTGCGGAATCGGATTGCACGGTATTACTACTCTAGGGATTGTTCCTCGATGAGATTAATAAACTGTTATGCTATTTCTAAAAAATATTTTGACAAAAAAGCTGCAGTTTTTTTTTATTTGAGTTAAAAGGTTTTATAGGTTATGCCGATTTTGACGTATCAAATGAGTAACGTTCGATATACCTATTATAAGTACATTTTAAAAATGTGGATGAAGTCCATTTAGATCTACCCGTTGGTTCTCGCGAGGGACGCGCGTCCTATTATAACAATTGATGTCAGTTATATTTTTAACCGCGAGCCAAGCGATTAATTATGATTTTACACTAGTTTTGTAGACAATAGATAGAGACAGATAGATGCTGAATAAATATGTTATTTAAGTACCTAACAATTGTTTCTAGTATAGGTACTTACCCAGGTAGGTATATTCTACTGGTAGTAGGTACTTTGAAGTATCGGGACATGCATAGGCTTTCAATAAAACAAGGTCATTTTTATTTAGGTTTTTATTCATCAAAATAAAATCCAATGACAATATTGTCTAAGAATTCTGCCAGTGGATTTATATTGCGTTCATGCAAATCCAAATAACACAGCCAATTGTCGATTATCTAAGGTCCATTCAAATGCCGTAGTCACGTGTAGAAAATAAATAGAAGCGTTTTACCTGAAAATAAAACGCATATTAAATACTTACCTTATTTGAAACCTTATAAAATGAGATAGGCCTTCCTTGTTTTCTGCTCTAGACTTCCTTCTTTGTCTACCCAAATATTGCCGTCTCGCTCGCACATCTCCCCACTATCCACCCAGGCAGAGCGCGAGCTTGAGCCACGCGCGCTATCTCGTCATTGAGTCGAAATACCAGGCAGAACTAAAAATTAAGGTTTCAAATAAGGTAAGTATTTAATATGCGTTTTATTTTCAGGTAAAACGCTTCTATTAAAACTTGACCGTTATTTGAAACCTTATAAAATGAGACGTGTTTGTTTTCGCCTGGTGAAAGTGGATGCCAATGTGATTTTATGCTTGTAGCATAAAGTTATTTGTGACATAGGTAGGTACCTGTGATTTCTCCAGTATAGGTCATACGTGTACAGACTTCTGTGTAAGTCTGAAGGTATCGTGAGAGAGAATAGGTATCAAAAATACTAAGATGTGCGAGGTACTGTAATTTTATTTATAAAGTACAAACGAAATATGTAGGTGTAAATGGCTAGAAGCAAAGATCTTAATCAAATCATTGATGAGCATAAAAACATGTATCGTATGTGATTGAAAAGCAACATTCAAGTATTTAATTAATCATGCGAAGATAATGTGATCCCGCGATTAGTGGCTTATTATCAGCTATATGGTAACTGTCTGAAAGGGTTGCAGATCTCTAATGGGCATGAGACCAGATTTAGTGGATCTGAACTGATTATGCCAGCACCAGCGATGAATTATTCTATTTCGCACCCTATTAAAGATGCAGCTTTGGCAGGTCTTGTCAATAGTTGGTGGATTTTGCTGTGTTACGTTTATCGTATAAAAGGCGAATACAATCTGTACACACAGTAATGTATAGCTATATGTTTTGCTATAGTCTATGTACCTACCGACATTATTATTCTCCGACACGTGTAGGTACATCATATATTCTAATCAAAACGTTAATTACATACAGTAAATTTTTACTTACATGTGGTATTTTGCTATAATCACCAGCAACATTACTGCATAAACATAAACCAGAAATATAAGTTTTAAAGACCGATCAAAAGTAACATCATAACATAACTTTTACTTGTTCTAAAACTGGAAAGTGAAGTCATGTAGGTACAAGGGTACTTACACAAGGTACAAGGTTGAAGGCAACCTTAACACACTACAAAATTAAGACAACGCTGTGTCGGTCTGGATATACAAAATTCGTTACTTAAATTTTAGATATGTTTCTAAAAATTACACGAGTCTATCGACTATCTATCGTATCAATATATATCAAAATATGTCCAACCAACACATGAGAACTAAAACTGCATACATTTGATACCACTGACTTATTCAGCATAATTAACATTCATCTAAGTGTAAGAAGCAAGTAGTTAATAACTTTATTAGTACAGGAGTCATTGTGAAAAATGGACTACTTAAGTTTGTTCAATTTATTTCAAACAAGCTACGTTAGGTTAGAAGCGATTTTTCAACAAAGATGCCATGGTTACAACAAGCAATCCAATACTCATATTTCTATAATCCCAGACCATCTTATGGTACCTACTTGGAGGTAGAAAAACCTTCCATGTATCTATCGATAGCGCTGTATCGTGAATGGGACTGTCAAAGCTCTGAACTTGAGGTCTGCCCTCCGAAATACTATCGAGGAATTAGTTACTAAAAGTTTTATTCGAACCAATTTAGCTGAGGTAGCAGTTTAGAGATTAAACAAGATAGAGGGTAATGTTATGCTAGGTGGTAATTCCACGTGGAACAAAGGTGCTTTTTCTTCGTAAAACATTTATTCATGCTTTAGTCTAAATACAAAACTTTCAACTAAGTATGTACATTCCATATTATTGTGCAGGCGTATCCGCTGTGTAAGTGCTCCTCGAGCAGTAGTTGGTAATCAGTAACAATAGACGAGGATCTAATCTAATATATGAAAGAAATTGGAATGTTACATTCATATGACGATGATACGGTTCATCAGATGATTGTCACCCTCATTCCGAACATAGGTGACGTTTAATTTAGATATTGTCATGCTTTCGAGATAGCGAGGAGTGCTTTGTTATTGCAATGCAACATTTTCCTGGCTAAACAACTGTTCGACTGTTTATTGCGCTTACAGGCTTCATCTGATTATAAATTTCAATAGAAAATGAGATTGCGATTGCAGTTGAATCAAAAAAGTATGCTGAATCACGGTAGTGCAGACTCTTTTGGGATATTACCAAGCTCGATAAGTTCAATAGACCGATTAGGCTCTAAGGTGATTTTGAAAGAAAATCAATAATATTTCTAGTATTCCATCGAACCCCCAAAAACCCTGCGAGGGTGGGTAAATTTGTCAACATAGTGTAAGCCTCTGTAGCACAATTTTATTCATTCTTGTTTTAGAATTAAAACATAACGCCTTGGAAGGCAGGAGAAAGTCATTCAAATAATCGATAATAGGTATTCCTTATTCCCTATATGCTTGTTACCCCATTGGTTAATTAAGCAAAAAACTTTTGGCCGAGACCGAAAGGTAGGCAAGTTATCTATGTATAATATAGTTGCCATTATTGGTCATAGATTCGTATGTGCGTCGCTCACATTTACTAGTGAAAACATGCCCGAGATCTGAATTTTGCACAACCAGTCAGGGTTGAAATAAATCAGCGATACGGTAAACATTTAATTCGTATCACACGTTATAATAGGTCAGTGAGATCAAATCAAAATCAAAAAGTCATTTATTCAGTTTAGGTCCTGATAAGGCACTTATAAACGTTAATTTGTTACATACAGTTGAATTTACCACCGGTTCGGAATACACTTAAACTGAGAACTGAGATTCACCACTTTTTAGCATCAGCAGACAATGTTCAATGGTGCGGGTGGATATCTGATACCACAGTACTGAACCGAATGACTTGACATTACCAACGGTTTTTTGGTAAAACAATACGCATCGACAGTGTATTATATTATTTTCAGTATATAAACCGGGGGTGCTTAGATGTCACCCTGCTGGTGGAATAGAATTTATTGTCCCGCTTTGAAATTATTAAATGTCAATCTTTAAGCACCTTGCAAAAAACGAGTATGGTAAAACCCCTGCGAGGGATAAATATATAAGAACAAGTCCGTAAGGGCACCAACCTCCAAGTCAAGTACTTAAGAGTACGCTGTAAGGGTACATTTTCCAGTTACTTGCCCCTGTGAGATTTGATAATGATGGGAAATATGCGTAGAGGCATCTCGGCATAGGACTTTGCAAATGTACATTTTAAAACCAACTTTTCCCATGTGGGTGGTTATATTAGAGACTGTGCGACAGAACATTTCAAATCACCTGTCCTTGCATGGGTTGATTTAGATGGCGATTGTGAGAAGAGGCACAATATCTAGGTAAAGTACCCTGCGTTGAGGGTATATATTTCGAGTCCCTTTTTCCTACGAGGCAGGGATAGAGTAAAAATCTGCTTTGACCTGTTTCTAAAGCAGGATCATTTAATTTTTAATTGAAAAGCAAAATAGGTTTTCAAACACCACACTGCCTTTTTAATCCTTTCATCGTTAATGTGCGTAGACACACCATCCAAACGTAGTACCCTGCGAGAGTGTATTCTAAGGTCACGCAAAGATTTATATGCGTCAGGCGCGACATGATGTATTTGAAACCAGACTTGAAGGGTTGATTATGATGGAAAATGTGCGTACGGGCAGAAAATCCAAAATAATACCCTGCGAGGGTACATTTCTGTCCCTGCAAGCGGTTGATTAATATGGGGAATGTGTGTACAGGCATGACATCCAAGAAAATACCTCACGAGGCTACATTTCAACTCATCTGCCCCTTCAAGGGGTTGACTATTATTGGTAATGTGCATACGGAGTACTGGCACAACATCTCAAAAGAACACACGCGAGGGTATATTTCAACTCACCTGCCCCTGCAAAGGGTTGATTATTACGGGGAATGTGCATACGGAGTAAGGGCACAACATCCAAGAGAATAAATACCCCGTACCCGTACACTTCAGTGACTGCCCCTGCGTGGAGTTAATAATAATGGGGAATGTGCGTGCCGGCCCAACATCCAAGCAAATACTCTGCGCGAGTACGTTCTAAGTCACCTGCCCCTGCGCGGGGTTAATAATAATAAGGAATATGCGTACTGGCACAAGATCTAAGACAATACCCTGCGCGGGTATGATTTAAGTCACTGCCCCTGCGCGGGGCTAATAATAATGGGGAATGTGCGTACGGGCACAACATCCACGAAAATACCCTGCGCGGGTATGTTTTGAGTCACCTGGCCCTGCGCGGGTTGGTGTATGGATCAGACTAGCTTGCTAAGCAGGAGCATTTGATCCTTTTTATTAGAGGCAAAAATGTTTAAACTTTTTTAAGCACTGTTACTAGACTAGTAATAATGGCAGGCGAAATTTCTGGTTAGCGGATCACAATTCCTCATTTGAATAATTTCAGTACAAATAAGTTGTAATAATTCTAATTCACTACATAACACTTTAAATTCTTTTTTATTATCAATCAACTTCTTTCACTTTTCACTTTTAATCACCGCTTCATTGCAAGATCCTCAACAGAGGTTTATTTAAGTAACTAGTAACACACAAGCTAGCACAAAGTTGTTACAGCGGCAAATTTCTTAAAAATATTTAACTATATAATAAATGTTATTTAGACGGCACTGCTAACGTTTTCGACACCTTAACATCGCCTGCGGTCATTATTAATTTTATTATAGATCCGAGAATCAGATATATGAGATATATGAGGCATTTGGATTTACTTGAGGACCTTACTCGACCCAGTGTTACGCTGCCTTTTAGATCATTTTTGCTCAGGGCAGTATCCGTTATCACTATTCGCACGTTGTGATTTATACAGTTAGCACTTGATGTAATTTAAATATTAATGTTTAACTGTGAACAAAACAGGAACTAACCTAGGAAAAACCAAGGTTAATAAATTAATAAAAGCAAAATTATCAATAAAAAGTGGGTTGATTAAATAGTTTAAGAATTAGCTGTTCAAAGACATGAACATAAAATATCAAAATTAAATTAAAATATCGAACGGTAACACCGTTAAAATCATTATATTATTATTTTAATAAACTAAGAAGGAACAAAGATAAAATATACAAATAACTTACGAGTGCCTAGGCTAGGCTAGGCACAACCGTCCGTTGCAGAAAACAGGACGCCAATGACGAGATAGCGCGCGTGGCTCAAGCTCGCGCTCTGCCTGGGTGGATAGTGGGGAGATGTGCGAGCGAGACGGCAATATTTGGGTAGACAAAGAAGGAAGTCTAGAGCAGAAAACAAGGAAGGCCTATCTCATTTTATAAGGTTTCAAATAACGGTCAAGTTTTAATAGGTATCCGTAGAAAAGCAAAGGGTCGTGGTGTAGTCAGGAGTCATCCAAAAACCGTAGGAAAGCGCACAAAAATAAAGTACCTTTCGAATTGTGTGACAGTCACACAATGTCAGACAAATCAATCAACTTCTTATTAGTTCTAAGTTTGGCAATCAAATCCAAATTAGGACTTATTTCTGGCAGTGTCGAGTTATATTATAATTTCCCGCCAAAAAGTCGATCAATCAACTTCACTCAAAGGGCTCGCTGACCATAGACTACGTACGCGTTTCATTTGACGTAAAAAAATATGTCATCATGAGTGTTAAAAAGTTTTTTTTTCTCATAGAGAGTTTGTATTAATAAATACAATGACATTTTCAACTAAACTCTGTTAAAAATAAAATTATTTATCATTATTATGACTAACAGAAATGTTTCAAATATAAAAAAAAACAATGTGGAGATAAATACCGTTCAGAGGAACATAATATGGAACGACATTGTGGGTGCGTTCCAAATCACAATCAGCTTATCTAACAGCCTAAAATATATAAATGTATATTTCTATTTTCTAGACATACTGCTAGTCCTGGAAAATATTGAATTATGTTATTTAATTTAACTTTAATAAAGCAATTTTTTGATATGTATTATGTCGTTATACGCAGCTAGGGCCAATTTCGCCATTGTCCTTTTCATTTGAATGTCTATAGCCGCTCCCCCCACCGATGAAAAGGTATACATTATATAACATTTTTTTCTTCTTTTCATCTAAGCTTTGCAACCCAATAGGTGTCTATGACGCTCGAGTAAATCCCCATTTAGCATCGTGGGCTCCCCTACTATAATTTTCCGAATTTCTTTTTTTCCAAATTATTGATTGTACAAATTCAAATTTTTCCGAATGAGTACAGTCTGATACATAAAGCAAAAATAAATAAATTCGGAGATTATAAAAGAAATTAAATACTCTTTCTTTTTCATAGGGCATAATCTCAGCTTTCGTTTGTTATCATTTGGACCATTAATTAAAGGAAACTCTGTATATATATATATATATACATCTTGCGTCCACCCTCTAAAAATGCCATAGTAGGTAATACTGCGTCCACTGAAGATTATTTTCACCCGAAATAAACAATATTCGATAGCTATAAGTATCAGAATCAGATAGTAAAAAAAAAACGCTTGGAAGCAATTTCTCCTTCGGAGTGTCTGGACGTCACCTGCACCGTGTGACCGGTGCGATCGCCCGACGTCGTCCGACGATCGCACCACATATAGACTAGGAGGGCACGACAGAAATGGTAACGATAAGGTAAATGGGTGAAATCGGGTTCATCGGATAGAGGATACCTCTCTGATGCCAAATAAGTCGGTCTGCCTGCGCCAATTGGTTGCGTTACCTAGATATGGCGCCTGAAAAACTGTTTATCGTGACCAAAAAAAACGATAAGGTAAATGGCTGAGCTCAACGTAGAAAGTAAGTAGTAGTTGTACTGATGTTAATTTAAAAAAAACTGACTAAATATTCGGTTGCGTTATCTAGATATGGCGGCTGAAAAACTGTTTATCGTGACCGAAAAAAAATGATAAGGTAAATGGCTGAGCTCGATGAATCATGGACGAAATATTAGTCAATGATATTATAATAAAAAGAGGTAGATATCGCATTAACGCACGAAAATTGTTGCAGACAAATTCAGACAATTGTCGTAATTTTGCTTAGCGGCTACATATAGCTATCTCTTTCTGTACCATACGTTCCGTATTATCTATCGCATTCACCTAATTCAACAATAACTGAACGCCGCTTAGTATGAGGGTAGCATATCTCTAGTATAATATCATTGATATTAGTGCATACTAGCTTAGTAATAAAAAAAACTGTCAAAATTGGTTGCATTTTGTAGTTATAAGTAGGGATGGGCAGGGAAAGAAAAAAATATGGGAAGAAAAGAAAAATACGGGAAAATACGGGAAAGAATGGAAAAATACGGGAATATTCCCGAACGGCGGGAAAATACTCAAATGGCTTTTTGTACCTCAAAGAAAATATTATTTGATGCTTTTGATTGTTATTTCAACCATACTCGCTTTTGTACGTACCTACATTACCTACGCGTGGACCCACGCGGACCTTGGAGGAATGTCACAGTTCCCCGGGACCCGGGACGGGCTACGTAAGCGTCGTGCGTGTGCACGCGTGCTCGTTCTGCACGAGAGCCCATCCCCTCTACAGTGCAGATTACTGCAGATGACAACCATTGTGGCGTTTTGGTAAGCCCGGCATAACCTGGCCGCTCACTCTGAATGTGTGGATTCTCCCAACCCCAACGCCCTGCGGTTCGATAAAAACGCTACAGTATTCATTTTATAGCAACCTTTCGCTAATGAGTTAGTCTTATGACCTTGCCTTCACCAACTCCTCATTGCCGATAAGTCTATCATCGGTACTTGGCAGATCCATCCGATGGTGAAATGAGCAGTCCACCCACAACCGGACGTTGTTCTTTGCTGTTGCAGAAACTGCTCCGATGCATGGTGTGAAGTACCACTTAACTCTAAAGAGGATTCTTATACTTTTCTAGCAGTAGTTTCTGATTTTGACTCAATAGAACAGCCGAAATTAAAGAATTTTGGTTAATATTGCCATACCCCAGTACCCCAGGAGATCACGATCACGTTAATCTCCAAGAACATATCCTGGAAAGTAGGAGTCAGAGAGAAAGGACTTTGCATGTACTAGAACAACCGCATAAAGCCTTCCACCAAGGTACCGGGTTCACTTTTGATACTCAAGACCACATGAAGTTGCATCCCCAAAAGTTTTTCTCTTCGACCTGTAATTCAAAAATTATATTTACATCTTTGACCTCAATCCACTTCTCCAATAAATTCAATCGCTACAAACTCTTCTTCGCTGGTACTAGCATTCTGCGCTGTAGTTTAACACGTTATTTATCGTGACACGCGAGTTATCCAGTGGCAATCAATAAGGGTAGTGCTTGCGTAGTCGTAACGAAAGCAAAGTCATAAACGGTTTTCCTAGCGTGGTAAGTTCGTGAAGAACCGAACTCGCTATGGTGGGCGTTAAAGTCTCCGAGGACAATCACCCGGTTATGGGGTACCGTTCCTGCATAGTGGCAGTCACTTCTTGGACGCGTTCAAAGAAACGTGTTGTCTCAGTGTCGCCACGATGAGACTTGTAGATGCACGCCAGTCCACCCGTATATACCTACTCACCGTAGTCCACGCGCAGCCAGAGAGTAGACAGGGTTCTGTCTTCTAGGTTATTCAGACGTCGACAACAGATGCCCTCCCGGATGAATACGCACACTAGATAAGATGATACGATGTATCGCTGGGGCAGGTTATCTTTATCTCTCTCAAGATGATGAAGGACGGCGTTGATATTACTGTGGACTGACTGACCCCTGATATTGCAAAATGGGGTCCCCTACTAGCCGGCGGGCGGCCAGTGAACAGAGGTTTCACCAGGTCTCCCTGACCCCCATGTCAACCCAACACGCCACACAAATCAGAGATCGCCCAAATCGCTAGACCCCACCATCATACATGCCGCACACTTCGGATGTAGGGGGGCTGGCTCTCGTAAACCCTATCGAAACAAAGGCAACTGCTTCCAGACAGATTTACTCACAAGGGTGATCTCTAGCCAGTCGGACGAATATGTACTACAACCAAGCCGGGCGGCGTGGGAATTGTGTGGGGCCGCCGCCTGTCCACCACAACCCCAAAACATCACTTTTTTAACAACAACGCAATCCTTCGTCACAAAAAAAAATAGTTTTTTATATGTGTACCTATGACCCTAATAGAAATCTTGTTAAATGTTATTCGAACGATTTGGCAAAGGTCTCTCTCGCTATAAACGTAAAATCTACTAAATGTGAGCATTTGAGTATTTTCCCAGCCAATGGGAAAATTCCCGGGTTTTTTCCCACCAAATTGGAAATTTACTCGATGTTGGGTTTATTCCCGGGAAGAAACCCAACCGTAGCAAAGTGTAATAAGAGTAAGCAAGGTAGTCTGTCTAATTAGACCGACCGAATGGGTTCGGCCGTGCTTGCTTGCTTGCTTGCTGAATAACGCGTAGTGTAATAAGACTTAGCACGCGAGACCGTTCAGTCGGCGCGCGGCGGCGGCAGAGTGAAGTTCTCGGGTAAAGTCCGTATTTGTTTGTTGTGGCGTGCACAATGGCTTGTTCAAAAGAAAAGGAAGTGATTTTTAATGTTATTGATGTGTATACCGTGACATGCCATATTAAAACTTGACCGTTATTTGAAACCTTATAAAATGAGATAGGCCTTCCTTGTTTTCTGCTCTAGACTTCCTTCTTTGTCTACCCAAATACTGCCGTCTCGCTCGCACATCTCCCCACTAATCACCCAGGCAGAGCGCGAGCTTGAGCTACGCGCGCTTTCTCATCATTGGCGTCCTGTTTTCTGCAACGGACGGTTGTGCCTAGCCTAGCCTAGGCACTCGTAAGTTATTTGTATATTTTATCTTTGTTCCTTCTTAGTTTATTAAAATAATAATATAATGATTTTAACGGTGTTACCGTTCGATATTTTAATTTAATTTTGATATTTTATGTTCATGTCTTTGAACAGCTAATTCTTAAACTATTTAATCTACCCACTTTTTATTGATAATTTTGCTTTTATTAATTTATTAACCTTGGTTTTTCCTAGGTTAGTTCCTGTTTTGTTCACAGTTGAACATTAATATTTAAATTACATCAAGTGCTTCACAACGTGCGAATAGTGATAACGGATACTGCCCTGAGCAAAAATGATCTAAAAGGCAGCGTAACACTGGGTCGAGTAAGGTCCTCAAGTAAATCCAAATGCCTCATATATCTCATATATCTGATTCTCGGATCTATAATAAAATTAATAATGACCGCAGGCTATGTTAAGGTGTCGAAAACGTTAGCAGTGCCGTCTAAATAACAATTTATTATATAGTTAAATATTTTTAAGAAATTTGCCGCTGTAACAACTTTATGGTTTTGCCGCTGTAACAACCGTGTGGTATTGTTAAGTAACTAGTAACACACAAGCTAGGTGTGTTACTAGTTACTTAAATAAACCTCTGTTGAGGATCTTGCAATGAAGCGGTGATTAAAAGTGAAAAGTGAAAGAAGTTGATTGATAATAAAAAAGAATTTAAAGTGTTATGTAGTGAATTAGAATTATTACAACTTATTTGTACTGAAATTATTCAAATGAGGAATTGTGATCCGCTAACCAGAAATTTCGCCTGCCATTATTGCTAGTCTAGTTACAGTGCTTAAAAAAGTTTAAACATTTCTGCCTCTAATAAAAAGGATCAAATGCTCCTGCTTAGCAAGCTAGTCTGATCCATACACCAACCCGCGCAGGGCCAGGTGACTCAAAACATACCCGCGCAGGGTATTTTCGTGGATGTTGTGCCCGAACGCACATTCCCCATTATTATTAGCCCCGCGCAGGGGCAGTGACTTAAATCATACCCGCGCAGGGTATTGTCTTAGATCTTGTGCCAGTACGCATATTCCTTATTATTATTAACCCCGCGCAGGGGCAGGTGACTTAGAACGTACTCGCGCAGAGTATTTGCTTGGATGTTGGGCCGGCACGCACATTCCCCATTATTATTAAATCCACGCAGGGGCAGTCACTGAAATGTACGGGTACGGGGTATTTATTCTCTTGGATGTTGTGCCCTTACTCCGTATGCACATTCCCCGTAATAATCAACCCTTTGCAGGGGCAGGTGAGTTGAAATATACCCTCGCGTGTGTTCTTTTGAGATGTTGTGCCAGTACTCCGTATGCACATTACCAATAATAGTCAACCCCTTGAAGGGGCAGATGAGTTGAAATGTAGCCTCGTGAGGTATTTTCTTGGATGTCATGCCTGTACACACATTCCCCATATTAATCAACCGCTTGCAGGGACAGAAATGTACCCTCGCAGGGTATTATTTTGGATTTTCTGCCCGTACGCACATTTTCCATCATAATCAACCTCTTACAGGGTGACTTGAAATGGACCCTTCAAGTCTGGTTTCAAATACATCATGTCGCGCCTGACGCATATAAATCTTTGCGTGACCTTAGAATACACTCTCGCAGGGTACTACGTTTGGATGTGATGACGTGTCTACGCACATTAACGATGAAAGGATTAAAAAGGCAGTGTGGTGTTTGAAAACCTATTTTGTTTTTAAATTAAAAATTAAATGATCCTGCTTTAGAAACAGGTCAAAGCAGATTTTTACTCTATCCCTGCCTCGTAGGAAAAAGGGACTCGTACGTACGTAATATACCCTCAACGCAGGGTACTTTACCTAGATATTGTGCCTCTTCTCACAATCGCCATCTAAATCAACCCATGCAAGGACAGGTGATTTGAAATGTTCTGTCGCACAGTCTCTAATATAACCACCCACATGGGAATAGTTGGTTTTAAAATGTACATTTGCAAAGTCCTATGCCGAGATGCCTCTACGCATATTTCCCATCATTATCAAATCTCACAGGGGCAAGTAACTGGAAAATGTACCCTTACAGCGTACTCTTAAGTACTTGACTTGGAGGTTGGTGCCCTTACGGACTTGTTCTTATATATTTATCCCTCGCAGGGGTCTTACCATACTCGTTTTTTGCAAGGTGCTTAAAGATTGACATTTAATAATTTCAAAGCGGGACAATAAATTCTATTCCACCAGCAGGGTGACATCTAAGCACCCCCGGTTTATATACTGAAAATAATATAATACACTGTCGATGCGTATTGTTTTACCAAAAAACCGTTGGTAATGTCAAGTCATTCGGTTCAGTACTGTGGTATCAGATATCCACCCGCACCATTGAACATTGTCTGCTGATGCTAAAAAGTGGTGAATCTCAGTTCTCAGTTTAAGTGTATTCCGAACCGGTGGTAAATTCAACTGTATGTAACAAATTAACGTTTATAAGTGCCTTATCAGGACCTAAACTGAATAAATGACTTTTTGATTTTGATTTGATCTCACTGACCTATTATAACGTGTGATACGAATTAAATGTTTACCGTATCGCTGATTTATTTCAACCCTGACTGGTTGTGCAAAATTCAGATCTCGGGCATGTTTTCACTAGTAAATGTGAGCGACGCACATACGAATCTATGACCAATAATGGCAACTATATTATACATAGATAACTTGCCTACCTTTCGGTCTCAGCCAAAAGTTTTTTGCTTAATTAACCAATGGGGTAACAAGCATATAGGGAATAAGGAATACCTATTATCGATTATTTGAATGACTTTCTCCTGCCTTCCAAGGCGTTATGTTTTAATTCTAAAACAAGAATGAATAAAATTGTGCTACAGAGGCTTACACTATGTTGACAAATTTACCCACCCTCGCAGGGTTTTTGGGGGTTCAATGGAATACTAGAAATATTATTGATTTTCTTTCAAAATCACCTTAGAGCCTAATCGGTCTATTGAACTTATCGAGCTTGGTAATATCCCAAAAGAGTCTGCACTACCGTGATTCAGCATACTTTTTTGATTCAACTGCAATCGCAATCTCATTTTCTATTGAAATTTATAATCAGATGAAGTCTGTAAGCGCAATAAACAGTCGAACAGTTGTTTAGCCAGGAAAATGTTGCATTGCAATAACAAAGCACTCCTCGCTATCTCGAAAGCATGACAATATCTAAATTAAACGTCACCTATGTTCGGAATGAGGGTGACAATCATCTGATGAACCGTATCATCGTCATATGAATGTAACATTCCAATTTCTTTCATATATTAGATTAGATCCTCGTCTATTGTTACTGATTACCAACTACTGCTCGAGGAGCACTTACACAGCGGATACGCCTGCACAATAATATGGAATGTACATACTTAGTTGAAAGTTTTGTATTTAGACTAAAGCATGAATAAATGTTTTACGAAGAAAAAGCACCTTTGTTCCACGTGGAATTACCACCTAGCATAACATTACCCTCTATCTTGTTTAATCTCTAAACTGCTACCTCAGCTAAATTGGTTCGAAACAAACTTTTAGTAACTAATTCCTCGATAGTATTTCGGAGGGCAGACCTCAAGTTCAGAGCTTTGACAGTCCCATTCACGATACAGCGCTATCGAATGATACATGGACGGTTTTTCTACCACCAAGTAGGTACCATAAGATGGTCTGGAATTATAGAAATATGAGTATTGGATTGCTTGTTGTAACCATGGCATCTTTGTTGAAAAATCGCTTCTAACCGTAGCTTGTTTGAAATAAAATGAACAAACTTAAGTAGTCCATTTGTCACAATGACTCCTGTACTAATAAAGTTATTAACTACTTGCTTCTTACACTTAGATGAATGTTCATTATGCTGAATAAGACAGTGGTATCAAATGTATGCAGTTTTAGTTCTCATGTGTTGGTTGGACATATTTTGATATATATTGATACGATAGATAGTCGATAGACTCGTGTAATTTTTAGAAACATATCTAAAATTTAAGTAACGAATTTTGTATATCCAGACCGACACAGCGTTGTCTTAATTTTGTAGTGTGTTAAGGTTGCCTTCAACCTTGTACCTTGTGTAAGTACCCTTGTACCTACATGACTTCACTTTCCAGTTTTAGAACAAGTAAAAGTTATGTTATGATGTTACTTTTGATCGGTCTTTAAAACTTATATTTCTGGTTAATGTTTATGCAGTAATGTTGCTGGTGATTATAGCAAAATACCACATGTAAGTAAAAATGTACTGTATGTAATTAATGTTTTGATTAGAATATATGATGTACCTACACGTATCGGAGAATAATAATGTCGGTAGGTACATAGACTATAGCAAAACATATAACTATACATTACTGTGTGTACAGATTGTATTCGCCTTTTATACGATAAACGTAACACAGCAAAATCCACCAACTATTGACAAGACCTGCCAAAGCTGCATCTTTGATAGGGTGCGAAATAGAATAATTCATCGCTGGTGCTGGCATAATCAGTTCAGATCCACTAAATCTGGTCTCATGCCCATTAGAGATCTGCAACCCTTTCAGACAGTTACCATATAGCTGATAATAAGCCACTAATCGCGGGATCACATTATCTTCGCATGATTAATTAAATACTTGAATGTTGCTTTTCAATTACATACGATACATGTTTTTATGCTCATCAATGATTTGATTAAGATCTTTGCTTCTATCCATTTACACCTACATATTTCGTTTGTACTTTATAAATAAAATTACAGTACCTCGCACATCTTAGTATTTTTGATACCTATTCTCTCTCACGATACCTTCAGACTTACACAGAAGTCTGTACACGTATGACCTATACTGGAGAAATCACAGGTACCTACCTATGTCACAAATAACTTTATGCTACAAGCATAAAATCACATTGGCATCCACTTTCACCAGGCGAAAACAAACACGTCTCATTTTATAAGGTTTCAAATAACGGTCAAGTTTTAATAGAAGCGTTTTACCTGAAAATAAAACGCATATTAAATACTTACCTTATTTGAAACCTTAATTTTTAGTTCTGCCTGGTATTTCGACTCAATGACGAGAAAGCGCGCGTAGCTCAAGCTCGCGCTCTGCCTGGGTGATTAGTGGGGAGATGTGCGAGCGAGACGGCAGTATTTGGGTAGACAAAGAAGGAAGTCTAGAGCAGAAAACAAGGAAGGCCTATCTCATTTTATAAGGTTTCAAATAAGGTAAGTATTTAATATGCGTTTTATTTTCAGGTAAAACGCTTCTATTTATAGCATATAAAACTTTTTAACAAAAAAATTAAACCACCGAAAAAACTAAAAAGCAAAAAATAATGTTGAATATAACTTGAATTTTATAAGGTTTTGCAGTCGGGGATAAACCAATAACCTACGTAGGTATGTATTTTTTTGTGATATTTGTTTATTTATCCCCGACTGCAAAACATTATAAAATTCAAGTTATATTTAACATTATTTTTTGCTTTTCAGTTTTTTCGGTGGTTTAATTTGTTTGTTAAAAAGTTTTATTTTATCATTTTTTTGTGTATATAATCTACTAATTACTACATACTTAATTTTTGATATCTTTTGATGTAATACACAACTCAGCATTAAACTCTGTGAGTGAACAATAGATCACCCCTATTTTCCCACCCTTAGGGTAGGTTTTTTGTATCCTTTATATGGGACCAACTTACAAGGTACACTCTATCTAATAAAAAAAGAATTATCAAAATCGGACTACTCTGTAAAAAGTTATGCGAGATCATACATAAAAAAAAATATACGCGTCGACTTGTAAACCTCCTCCGTTTTTTCGTCGGTTAAAAAGTCACAAAAATACTTCTTAACCTTCTTCACCCATATTTTACTTTTTAATTTTATATTCAAACCAATAGTCGCGGCAAGAGCTATGGCGATTTTCTGGTGCTTCGAAAGTCATCCCATGACACCGCGACAACCGTCACCGGCTGCGTACGCCTTGCAAATGAGTTAGCATGCGATATTCAGCAAGGTGTAATAGCGAGCTTGTCTAATTAGATTTTAAGACAGTCTTACTAAGACTGGCTTGATATCGAATAATGTAATAAGGCCTTACGCATTTATTTCATAAAATACTCAAACTATGAAAAAATATTAATATAATGGCTCAGTGCAGGCGGGGCGAGCGGGGGGTATAATGGGAGGGCGCCCCCCTCTCTCACTGATATCATTTTCATATTTTTGAAAATGCCAATTCCCGGAAAACCGTAAAACAAAATTGTCCATAGTGATAACTGTTACGTAGATCGCTTATAACTACGAAATGCAACCAATATATTTGTCAGTTTTTTTATTACTAAGCTAATATGCACTAATACTTCCATGATTCGTCGAGCTCAGCCTTCAGATTTACCTTAAAAAATTTTTTCGGTCACGATAAACAGTTTTTCAGGCGCCATATCTAGACAACGCAACCACTTGGTGCAGGCAGACCGACTTATTTGGCATCAGAGAGGTATCCTCTATCCGATGAACCAAAGTTCACCCATTTACCTTATCGTTACCATTTTTGACATGACCTCCTAGTATAATACTATTGAACTGTTTCTGAACGCTAGCATGATCTTCGGGCGATCACACGGCGTTGTTACTGAACGCAGCCCTGGAAGTGGATAATTTAGTTCAGCAGTTTGCCGCTAGAGGCGCTGTAAAACCGTTTTTTTTTTGGTGTATTTTGTTTTGTACATTTTGCCGATAAATATGTGTCAGCCGCTTTTTTGTGTAATGGCGGCCACAGACGCTCCGGTGTACCATACAGGTCTACCTGCGAAGGTAGACCTGTGCGTGTGTGGCAATAGAACTGTGCAGTTTTTTTAACCTGCGCAGGTAACCGGTGCAGTATCGAAAATCAATTCTTTCGATTGACACCGTACGGTGTACCTGTGCATGTGTGCGTGTACTCAGTTCGCCTGCGCAGGTCGCGTTAGTTGTTTTCTAGTGTCTGTTCAAATTGGTTGTTCACGACCAGTGCGTCGTCGTCGTCGTCAATCGATGCCATATCAAAATAAACTGACCGTCCCCATACATGCTATCGACCTGCGCAGGTAAACCTGCACAGGTAACCTCTCCGGTAGACTGTAGTGTGTATGGCTTACATAACGTTGCCATTGCCACTTCGTTTTGGACAACGATGCCGCACAAGCGCTTTACGATGCAAAACTTGCAATATGTAGATCGAATGACAGTACAATAATTTGGTGTCATCCAGCTGATATGATGATGGAGCCGGAACGAAAGGTGGGCAGTGGAACTCCATAGCGGAGCAACGTATCCTAGCCGTGTTTGGACTTGTTGGGATTGTCGTGAGATGAACTTTTACCAAGCACGATGCCTATATGAAAATCTTTGCTTTTACCATATATGGTTTTCATGGTCTGATGATTATTAATTAAAACTAATTAAATTAAATGAATTTCAATTTATTTCAATTAGTTTAGTTTAGTATTGTCTCAGAAAACCCGTGAATTTTTTAATACAATGACCACCATTTTACTAAAACATGTCATAAAAGGACCCTGACAGTTACTGACAGAGCGGACAATGTGAAAGTGATTTATTGTGACTATAATCTAATAATATATATAAAATGCTTTTGTGGGTACGTAAATACGCAGTTTTCTCAATCACCACCAACCCCAATCAACTTCCCGTTGGGGTGGTAAATACCCCTTGGTCTCCAGGTGGTAGTAAGGGAGTTTGGTCGCGGTGGGTGGAAGGGGGTGGTTGTGGGTGGCGAAAATGTTAAAACACATATTGCTGTCCTTTTCTAACGCATGAGGACTTCTGAAAAGATCTCAAAATTTCTAGAATGGAAAGTTCCAAAATGTGTAAAACGGTTATAATCGATCTGGAATAGAAAGTTCAACAAATATTTGGAATGATCTAGAAAATTCTAGAGTGAATGCAAACTATTATAATCGATATAGCATGTTTTGAGAAAGTTCTACAAATTTCTGGCTTCATCTAGAAAGTTCCAAAATGTCCAAAACTGTTATTATCGAGTTAAAATGTTCGAGAACGTTCTAGAAATTTCCAGAATGATCTGGAAAGTTCCAAAATGAGTGCAATTTAGAATGATCGAGAATGTTCTAGAAATTTTCCGAATGATCTGGAAAGTTACAAAATGAGTGCAATTGATTATGATCGATTTAGAATGTTCGAGAAAGTTCTATAAATTACTAGAATGATCTAGAAAGTTCCAAATTGAGTGAAACTGTTATAATTGATCTGGAATGTTGTTGAAAGTTCTAGAAATATCTGGAATGATCCAGAAAATTCTAGAATGAATGCAAACTATTATAATCGATATAGAATGTTTGAGATAGTTCTACAAATTTCTGGCTTCATCTAGAAAGTTCCAAAATGTCCAAAACTGTTATTATCGAGTTAGAATGTTCAAGAACGTTCTAGAAATTTCCCGAATGATTTGGAAAGTTCCAAAATGAGTGCAATTTATTATGATTAATTTAGAATGTTCAAGAAGGTTCTAGAAATTTCTAGAACGATCTAGAAAGTTCCAAAATGAGTGAAATATTTAGAATATTCTAGAAAATTCTAAAATGAGTACAATAAGCGATTTAAAATGTTCGAGAAAGTTCTAGAAATTTCTAGAATGATCTAGAAAATTCTAAAATGATGCATATGAGGACTTCTGAAAAGATCTCAAAATTTCTGATATGGTCTAGAAAGTTCCAAAATGTGTAAATATCTGGAATGATCTAGAAAATTCTAGAATGATTTCAAACTATTATAATCGATATAGAAAGTTTGAGAAAGTTCTACAAATTTTCTGGCTTCATCTAGAAAGTTCCAAAATGTCTAAAACTGTAATTATCGAGTTAGAATGTTCGAGAACGTTCTAGAAATGTCCCGAATGATCTGGAAAGTTCCAAAATGAGTGCAATTGATTATGATCGATTTAGAATGTTCTAGAAAGTTCCAAAATGAGTGAAATTTATTATGATCGATTTAGAATGTTCGAGAAATTCTAGGAAATTCCAAAATGAGTGCAATTTATTATAAGCGATTTAAAATGTTCGAGAAAGTTCTAGAATGATCTAGAAAATTCTAAAATTAGTGCAATTTATTATAAACGATTTAAAATGTTCGAGAAAGTTCTAAATATTTCTAGAAATTTCTAGAATGGTCTCGAAAGTTCCAAAATGAGTGAAATTTATTATGATCGATTTAGAATGTTCTAGAAAGTTCTAGAAAATTCTAAAATGAGTGCAATATATTATAAGCGATTTAAAATGTTCGAGAAAGTTCTAAATATTTCTAGAATGATCTAGAAAATTCTAAAATGAGTGCAATTTATTATAAGCGATTTAAAATGTTCGAGAAAGTTCTAATTTTTTTTGGATTTATCTGGAAAGTTCCAAAATGTGTACGAGTGTTATTGGTCTAACTAAAAGAACCAAATCGAAATTAGAAATCTATAATATAAAAATGTATCCTTATATATTTTTTATACCACTAAACATGCGATGTATTTTAACCCGAGCAACGCCGGGTTTCGCTGCTAGTAGAACATAAAATATAATAACTCGACCCTGACAAAAATAGGTTCTAGTAAAAGGGATTTGTTTGCCTAACTAAAAACTAAGGACATTGGAGAAGAATATAAAAAATCCTACTATTCTAAAGAAAGCAAAAAGGGTATTTTTATAAATCTCCTTCTTTTTTTCCCCGTCTCCTGGATTTTTGGCATAAATATACTTTTTTGCAAGTAAGGGTTTGCAGCCGTAGTTTGCAGCACTGAGTGTGACCAGTGTTGCCAATTTAGCGACTTTGTCGTTAGATTAAGTGACATTTCGAGAGGACTTTTTGGCGGGAACTTGCAGAGTGACGTAGCATTTTCGTTTTTATTTTCATAAATTCGTGTATTTTGAGTTTTATTGTGTATTTTCGGTGGTATTTTACCTAATAAAGATCATCCATGTGCACCTGTGAAGTGAAATGAAATGAATTATGTGTATCGTTACTTTTCAAGTTTTCTCAAAAAGTCCGTGAAGAGTTTTAGTACAATGACCACCATTGTAGTAAAACATGACTTTTATGGACGGTGACTGACTGAGGACTTTATGTGAAAGGGATTTATTGTGACTGGAAACTATAATATAACTCGACACTGGCAGAAATGACCCCTGGTTTGGGCTTGGTTGCCAAACTTAAAAATAAGAAGAAGAAGTGACATTTCGACACTAACAGCGACTTTTTATTTTCATTTAGCGACAAAAACAATCTAGCGACTTTTCTAGCCCCTTTTTGATGTGCATCGATTTTCAATTTTACTTACTAAATTGGTATATTTGACGCCCTGCAGAATGATATTAGTATAATTTATAGTATATTACCTAATAGTATAATATTAGTACAATTTTAACTATTTTTGAAATAATAAAGAAGTATTTCACTTGAAGACTAAAAAATACACATAGAAATATTTTTAACCGACTTCAAAAAAAGGAGGAGGTTCTCAATTCGAATGTTTTTTTTTATGTTTGTTACCTCATAACTCCGTCATTTATTAACCGATTGGGAAAATTCTTTTTTTATTTGAAAGGGCACCCTTCCTTTTGGTCCCATTGTCATCAGATTAGGATTTGATTACTTCTTAGTGTACTTTGAAGTCGGTTTAAGTTTTTTGTAAAACAGCCCAATTATTTGGTCTCTATTTCTAAGGCATAGTCATATTTGTAAGTCAAGCTGTATTTTTTTTAATTACGCTGTCCAAGTCTCTCATTCAGTTTTCTGTATCAGTACTTTTCTTTTAATATGATGAGTGAATGTAGTACCTTGAATGGACGCGCACCTTTAACGAGCATTATGCAAACAAAATATTCCTTGGTTTTGCAGTTTCGATAAATATAATGTTATATAGTTGGATTGGATGGATGTTTGAATACCTTATTATTATGAGTTTAACTTTTCAACAATCATCAAAATCTAGCGAGTTCTTGAAATTTTATTTTTTGACGACTTCTAGCGAGTTTTGGACCAGCCATCTGGCGAGCGAGAATTGATTTGGTAGAGTTGGCAACACTGAGTGTGACGCCATTGAAAAAAAAACCTTATAGAATGAGAGAAAAACTTCTCATCACTTCTCATTGATTGGAATCACAGATTGGAATTGAATAAATAAAATATCATGGACGATTTAAATATGTCTTTAGAACAGTATAATAATCAGGTACTTACATAGTAATATTAGTAGGCACTAATTTTATTCGTTATGTTGCTAGTATTTAATTAAAAACCTGTGTTAAAAATCAAAACCTTATTCGCTACAGCTTCTAATGGTCCGAGAAGCACTTGATTCATCCACTGATGATAAGGAACGCGAGCCACTACTAGAGCTGCAGTCAGAATTACAACAATTAATTCAGCTAACTCAAGAAAGTTTAGACTCTGTGTCTGTGTCGCTTAAAGGCCCTGAAGTTAGGAATAGCGACCCTGAAGAACAAAAACATGAAAAGAATAATTTGGATGATGAGTATGCCCTTTTCATGGTGAGATTGAAATTATTTTTTCCTTCTTTTATAAAATTAATTTTATTAAATGTACTGATAATTAGTCTGTTGTAATGATAGCTACTTAGTAAATTACAATAGGTACTGCAATGGATTGTCTACAAGCAACAAGATAGACTTTAAGTCTCATATAATACAAACAATTTACTTTGCGAAACAAAAAATAATAACACATATTTTTTGCTAGTTTGCATAGATCACAGCTTTAGAAACAATTTAGCATCTCGTAACAGTTTTGTACTCTGAGGCACTGTTACTGAGATATTGGATCTTGACAACTTCAGCAGCAAAGGAGGAATGAGCCTATCATAGATTTTAATAAAACTATTTTTTTTCCCTGTATTACAGCAGGAAATGTCCAAATCAGGCGCTTATGAAAATAATGAAAGTAAACCAGAAACATCAAAAGAAAAAAGTCAAAATGAAGGTGATGATAGTGACATAGAGGTAAACAGGAGTCTACTTTATAATATTACCAACTGTTATTAATAAGTTAATTAGACTGGAAAATTGAAAGAAAGAAAGAAAATATTTTATTTCCATCAAAACACAAGGCACAAAATAGAAATAGGTACATAAAAAGAAAATTAAGAAATAAAACAGCAGCAACAATAAATAATATGCATCGCGGAGAAGAAATAAGGCCCAGACTAAAATAAAGTTTTGGGAGCTACCCACAACACTGATATTCTGCTGGCACAGTGTGACGTGTGAGTCACGAACATAGGCGAGTAGGTTGTAAATTGACAAGGTCCAAACCTGAGTCTGACTTACTATGTATGTACACACGGCTACAGATCAAGCTATACATTTCTAGTATAAGCTGACCTCCCATTGTACGGAAATCCTATACAATGCGAGATCAGCTTATACTGGAAATGTATAGCTTGATCTGTAGCCGTGTGTACAAAGTAGATCCCTAAAACTACAAGCACCTATCTGCCAAGCTTTTGAGGCACAGCTCCTTATAATAAAAACAATATCATTATTACTTGTGTATAGTAATTTATATAACATTTGAATTTTTTCTTTTCAGGATGAACTGGCCTCTCTCTTGGGTATGAAATGTGCTGTTCATCACACGCATAAATGGGGTGGCCAACCATCTTTACATAATGCTATGGTCAGTGCCATTGTACCTCGATTGGATGAGGATCAGTTCAAAGATCTGCAGGTCAGTTTGATTTTGTATTCTATTTATGACTGAAGTTCATATGAGAAACTTTTTTTTACTATGTTTGTATAAAAATATGTAGCCTGTTTTTGTTCACAAACTTAAAATGGTAATAATACTGAGGACAGATTTTTAACTTGACTAGAAAGTACTACTACCATGGAATGGTAAAGTCAATGCCAGGAGCTTTTTTTTATACTACTTAGGTAGCAAACAAGCATACGGCCCGCCTGATGGTAAGCGGTTACCGCAGCCTATGGACGCATGCATCACCAGGGGTGTTACTTGCAAATTCAAAATCATTTATTCAAATAGACCTTCGCAGGCACTTATGAAAAGTCTGACTCTAATATTCTAATACCAGTTCGGAAGGTTGCATTTGCTGAGAATAGCCGGCAATAAACTCAGCAATTACTCTTTTCAAAACAAGCTTAGATTCATTACATAATATTTACATTCTAATCGCACTGACAATTGCGTGTCCCGGCGCGGCGGCAAATCTACAAAGTAGACTGAATCTATATTTAATAAGTAAATAAATAAATGGCAAACTTAAGCAGACCAGCCCCCACAAGCAGCACCTGTTCACAAATATGACGCGTGTGGCAGTCATCGCCCTCCTCGCCATATTGGAGGGAAGTGAGCGACCCGTCACACGACGCCGCCGCAAGCAAAGGCCTTTAAGTGAGCATGACTTACTTAAGTCTGCCTTAGAAATAAATAAAAAAAAAAAGCACGTTGCCGACCCTGCAGAAATCTCTTCACACCCTTTTTGAAGAACCCCATGCTGTACTCCATTGGGAAAACCACGGCAGGGAGCTCATTCTACAATCTGAGCGTCCGCGGAAGGAAGCTCCTTTGAGACCGCACAGCTCGAAACAATTTTGGTTCCAATATGTGGGGATGGACTTCCCGTCGATGGCGAGAGTTGCGATGGTAGAATGTAGCCGTGGACATCATGTTAAACAATTCTTCAGAACACTGTCTGTTATACAAGCGGTAGAACACACATAAGGAGGCAAAGTCTCTCCTCAGACTGAGGGGCTCTAAGCCGCTTGTGAGCTCGGGATCGTTGACAATTCTAGCAGCACGTCGCTGAACCGAGTCTAAAGGCCCAAGCTGGTATCCACGTGCCCCCGCCCACAGATGACAGCAGTACTCCATATGAGTCCGGACTTGTGACTTAAAAAGTTGCAGTCTTTGGTCCGATGTGAAGTACTACTTCGCTTTGTTGAGCACTCCAAGCTTTTTGGATGCCAGCTTAACCTTGTCTTCCAAGTGACTACGGAACAAAACGTCGCTAGAAATATCGACGCTAAGGATCCCAATGCTTTTACTGATGTTCAAGGACGTGTTCTGGAATTGTGGAGCTACAGCATATGGGGTTTTCATAGCGGTGACCGCGCAGTCTTGTGTCTTAGTGGAGTTGAAATGGACTAGATTTAGTCGACCCCAATCGGAGACACTAGAAAGTGTACTCTCGATTTCAGACAACAGCCGTTCGCGGCTTTCCTCCACCTCGGAACGAGGGATATTAGCACGGCCCGTGTAATAAGCGTCCCCTGTACTGTCGTCTGCATAACAATGAATACCGTCAATACACAGCATATCATTGATATGCAGTAAGAACAGTGTTGGGGACAGCTCAGACCCTTGCGGGACACCGGCATTTATGTCCATTCTATCGGAGCAACTACCGTCAACGACGGCTCTTATGCATCTGCTGGACAGAAAGCTGGCGACCCATTTGCATAGTCCCTCGGGAAGCCCGTATGCTGGTAACTTCGCTAGGAGACCCCGGTGCCAGACCTGATCGAACGCCTTTGCCACATCTAAGCTCACTGCCAATCACCTTGACTCTCGATGGCGAGAGACCAACGGTTTATGAGATACACTAAAAGGTCACCAGCCGAGCGACTGTGGCGGAAGCCATATTGGCTCATAATCAATAGTGCAATTGCACTAGCGCCTATTACAGCAGTGGATAAAAGATTCATAGATTATACTTTATTGTACACACCACATGAAAGAACATAACATTTTAACAAATTACACAAAATGGCGAACACAACATAGGCGGCGCGGTCTTATCACTAAAGCATTTCTTCCAGGCAATCTTTGGGAAAGGAAATGACTTTTAAATGGCTGGTGTAGAACATCGAAAGTATAAATCCTAATAAATATGATAAAAAGTAGATATAAATAGATAAATAACAATAATAGCATAGGTACATGAAATATAAAAGACATCAATTCTTAAAAGAATAGGTAGGAAGAATAAAGAAAAATAAATTAAATAACTAAATTAATAGACTATTTCAAATAGAGTGAATAATAATATGATATAACTAGTATTTTGAAGAAGTCATCAGGAGCTCGTCAGCTCAGATGATGATATCATGCGGAAGAGGATTCCATAGAGGGCCATCTTGCATAATGAAAGATTGAGTATAAGAGTGAGATAGGTACATGAGGAGGATTTTTAGAAGAGTTTCGGAAGAACTACGAAGAAGATGCAGTTGAGAACTATGAAATTAAAAGCATTCTTTAAAAATATATTTATTGCAGGTGAGAGTATTATTTACACATCCAACACATGCAGAAATGCTGCCCTGTCCATTTTTCCTTGATGGTGAATGCCGATTTAGTGATGAACAATGTAGGTGAGTTTTGTATAGCTGTAATATCATTATAAGATATTAATTTTTCAAATTATGACTGCATTTCTACAGTGTTTCGCTTTATACAGATACTCACATGGAGCAGTAGTACCATTGTCAAATTTAAAAGAAGCAATTGAACCAACATTTAGCTCAATAAAAATTGGAAGTAGAGTATTATTGAAATTGAAACCACCAGATGACGAGGTTAAGAGTTCGCCTATTATCTAAATAAGTTATATCTAGGATGGATATTTTATTTAAAATGATTTACAGGACATAAGTTTTACAAAGAAATCAACTGAAAAATATCACTTATGGCACAGAGCTGTCATAAAGAGTCTAGATTTGGAGAAAAAAGTTTGTGTAGCAAAATTAGAGCATGGCGTCAAAACTGGTGAGAAAAGGAAAGCAGACTCTGATGAATTTGAAGTTCGTATCGAGGATATATTTCCACTTAATAGTAAGTATTCATTGTTGACCAAATTGAAATAAAGAAAAAATACTTATCAACTGTTCTTTTTATAGCGGAAAATGACGATGAATCTGATTCGGATGACGATAGCCTTAGCGACACCGATTATCCAGAAAACAAATCATTACGTCCAGACACAGTAAATGATAATGGCCGTGCACTACTTATTGAAACAAGTCTCCAAAACAATACTCCAGCTATGGGAGAATGGGAGCGACATACTAGAGTGAGTATGTATTAAATCTTTTACTTATATTTTATAATACTTCCCTCATCCGTTTCAAGAACCTAAAAAATAACGCCATCAGTTGTGAAGGGATACTATGTCTCGGAACCTCATATTATCTAAAGTAAAGACTGATAAATAATTAAAAAACTTCAGATTTCTGTGCTTATTAAAGTTACCTATCTATGTATGAAGTAATTATGTTAATCAAAGCTATAGTGCAACAAACTTATCTGACCCGGTGGCCAAACGAGGAACGTCATTATTCGCCATTGGTCAAAGAGAATAACAACCACTACGTTCATTGGTTGTTTGCTCCACCAAATGACTACAGCGACTCCAGATAAGTTTATGGGACTATTAACAATTAAATATCCTGACATACCTCACACTTGGTCGTTTGATGCCAAACTAAGCAGGGCTTGTACTATGGAAACCAGACAACTGATTTACTACATATACTACTTTTTTGTTTTTTAAATACATATTCATATACATAATTACAACTAGACTCAGGAAATGCAGAGATGTTCATGCACACAAATGCATGTCCTGTGCGGGAATCGAACCCACGACCTGCGGCGCGATAGGTGGAGTCTTAACCAACTGTGCCAACTGACCCGTCAATTATGTTAATTAAAGCTATAGTGCAACAAACTTATCAGACCCGGTGGCCAAACGAGGTACACCATTATTCGCCATTGGTCAAAGAGAATAACAACCACTACGTTCATTGGTTGTTTGCTCCAACAACTTAACATCGACTAATACGATAATATAACCTAGATACCGACTGCAGCGCCATCTGCCGGGTTGATTTGTGAATCTAAACCATCCAGGGCGCCACGGAAACGCATACAAAAAAATTCATTCAAATCGGTCCAGCCGTTTAGGAGGAGTTCAGTGACATACACACGTACAGTAGAATTAACTCCCTGGAAGGTTTAGATAGGGTAGGGTAGGGTAGGGTCCCGTGTGGTGTTTCTGGATCACCCATCGGGCGCGTCCCCGGGTTGCGGATAGGGGAACGCCCCTCAGATATGGGGGGTACCGGGTCTATAGACCCGGCGCGGACAGAAACCAGAAGGGAGAAATACCCCAGTAATGGGGCGAGACGGGTCTATGCGGCCTATTGGTTTCTCCTAGTATCCCTCTTCGTATGAGAGGGGACATAGGATGCGACAAGTGCGGTGTGTTTGCCTAGTGCACTCGGCTTTTGCCGACGCCGGACAAGAGGAAGGAAACCTCTTTAAAAAACGCTCCCTTGTGCGACGATGTGCCAGGTGCACTCGGCTTATGCCGACGTCGGACCTTCCGTAATCCCAGTCGGGACCGGAGATCCCGTAGGATCACGAGGAAGAAAACCTCTATAAAAAAATTACCCCAATCCCAAGGTCTAGCGTGCCGACGGGATGAATGGCTGGTGGGAGTCCAGTCACTAGCGCTCGGTTCAGGGACCTCACCCTTGTAATAAAGGAAAATATGAAATGGCAGAACATAAGAAAAAACTACCCCAGGGTGGTACCGGCATAGCCGGACAATCCACCCCCGGGCCTAGCCCGGGCTGCCCCACCGTATCTGGGGGGGGCAATGCTCTGCTTTGCGATTCAATCGCAGATGCTCCTGCGGGAGCCAGTCAAAAGGAAGGAGTCGTGCCGGGGGGACCAGCGGTCCCGGCGCGTACCAGGCAAGGACGTTTTAAACGCCCAAACACGCCAGTTAATCGGCCCGGTGTGAGCGATGGGGGCGAGTCAGATGGCTCGGTCATGTCACTCGCATCTGGGACATCGGATGTCTCTCGAGGAGGAAACCGTGGCCGCAAGCGGGCTTCACTACCTACGACCGCGGATGCAGCGCGCGGACCCAAGGTAAGGGCTGTTGAGCAATCTGAATCGGAAGCGCTCGACACCGAGGAAGATATGGAGATTACCAATACCCGGGCAAAAAAGGGTCTCCCGAGTCTGGAAGTGCTGGCCCAGGAAATGGAGTCGCAAGCGGGCACCCAGCTAGAAGGCTATATTGACCAGCACTTACTAAATATTGAGAAGGTTGCGGACAATTCTCGCAACCTGAAAAAAGACTTTGTTCGCAAGATTAGGGTGGCCGTGCGAACGGTAAAGGCTGCCGCTATGGAGCTGGCAAAAAGGACTGCCACGGACGAAAACGTGGCGAGGCTAGAGAAAGAGAACGTCAATTTACGCTCTCAACTCTCTAGTCTCAGCACTAAGGTGGATAAGCTCACGGAGGAACTCAACCTCCTCCGGAAGACTTCAGATACTGGCCTGAATAGGGTGGCCGTTCGACCCAATTCAGCCGCTCCGCCAACCCAGGCTGCTCAAGTCACTCCACCTGGATTGGCCATTCAGAGTGCGTCGCCCACTCGGTCCGTGGTGATGCCACCAAGGGTTGCATCAGCTATTCTTCCCAGCGAAGAGCAACTCTTCGACCGAATTGCGGCAGTGGTAGACGCAAGGCTGGCTAGGTTCAGAGCCGAAATCTTTCCCGACAGGGTCATTAGGCCTCCATTGGGGAAGCGGGCACCTGAAGGTGGGTCACAGCTACAGCCGCTGCCACAGACCCAGGCGCTGCCACAGACACAGCCGCAGCCCCAGGTTACTGGGAAGGGAAAAAAGAAGAAGGCGCAGAAGCGGACACGCCCTTCTCATCAACCCGTGCAGGAGTTGCCCCCCGTAATGGCACCGAGAGCCTTAGAGTCATCAGCCCCCATCCAGCAGGATGGAAGCTATTCGGCTGTGACCCAACGGCCAAAAAAGACCGGTGGACCTCTTACGAAGAAACCTCCTCCTGCACCCAAGCAGGTGAGTAAAGGCAAGCGAGGGAAAGTGCCCAGGATCCCAACTACCGCTGTGGTCACAGTGACGATCCCGGAAGGGTCCTCAGTGACCTACCAACAAGTGACGGACGATGCCAAAAGCAAGATCCAACTCAAGGATCTTGGCATTCCTGCCGTCCGTCTAAAAAGGGGGATTACCGGTGGCCTTCTGATGGAAGTAGACGGCCCTGAATGTAGTCTTAAGGCAGACGCTTTGGCCGCAAAACTACGGGAGGTCCTCGTAGACCTTGGGCTGCGCATCTCCCGTCCCGTTAAGACTGGCGACCTGAGGCTACGGGACCTCGACGATGCCGTCACTCCACCTGAAGTGGCAGCAGCGGTAGCTGAAGCGGGTGGGTGTGCGGCGGACGACGTCAAGGTGGGCGAAGTCCGCCGAACACCCACCACGATGGGAACTTGTTGGGTTCGCTGTCCCGTAGCGGTGGTTCAGAAACTGACCGCCGCTAAGTCCATTCGGGTGGGATGGGGACTTGCAAGGGTCAAAGCACTGGAAGCGAGACCCTTACACTGTTTTCGGTGCCTCGAAAGGGGACACGTAGGCTGCAGGTGCAGCACGGGCGTGGACAGAAGCAATCGCTGTTACGCCTGTGGAGAAGCGGGCCATAGGGCTCGCGACTGCACCTCCAAAGTGCTGAGGTGTCCCCTATGCGCCGATTTAGGTCGTCCCTCAGACCACCGTCTGGGTCGACGGTGTCCCGCACCAGCAAAGAAACGGAGCAAGCAGGCTCCCAACACCGAGATGGCCGCGGCACTTACCGCTGGACCGGGTTCTGGCCCGGAAATGGAGGTAGTTGTCGAGGCCTAACATTCCCGCCCCCAAATAAGATCCTACAGGGCAATCTGAACCACTGCCGCAATGCTCAGCATCTGCTTATGCAGACCATTGTGGAGCGGCAGATTGCCCTGGCAGTAGTAGCGGAGCCTCACAGCGTCCCTGACCATCCTCGCTGGTTTGGTGACGACTTGGGCTCTGTGGCCATATACTGGGGGGGGGCGGAGAGGGTGCTCCACCCTGCGCTCTTTTGAGTAGAGGGCAGGGCTTTGTTGCAGTGCAATGGGGTACCCTGGCCATTGTGGGTTGCTATGTCTCTCCCAATAGGTCCCTCGCCGACTACGAGGAGTACCTGGACGAGGTGGGTGACTGCATTCGCAGATGCCCAACTCGTCGACTGATTGTCCTGGGGGACTTCAATGCCCACGCAAGGGTGTGGGGGAACCCCAGAGACAGTCCAAGGGGAGAGACCATACAGGAGTGGGCGGCTGGTCTGGACCTCCGATTAGTTAATCGGGGGTCCGTGAGCACATGCGTGCGGTGGCAGGGGGAGTCAATCGTGGACCTTACGTGGGCGACTCCTGCTGCCATGCGCATGCTTTCAGGATGGCGAGTTGCAGAGGAGGTGGTCACTCTATCTGACCACCGCCACATCCTAATGGATGTGGCATTCCGTCGTCCTGACGCTTATACCAGCCACCACGAAGGCAGCCCACCGCGACGTTGGTGTCTCAAGCGGCTAAATCGAGACATGCTCGAAGCCGCAGCCAACGTCGCGGCGTGGCCACAAAACGCTGAAGAGATTCCGTCCGATCCGGAGAGAGAAACGAACTGGTTCCGCGGCACGATGACGCAAATTTGCGATGCATCAATGCCGCGGTCCAGTCGCCCCAAGTTCCGGGCGGTGTACTGGTGGTCGGCAGAAATCGCGCAAATTCGCGCGGTTTGTTTGCGGAGCCGCCGCCTTTACACCAGAGCCCGGAGAAGAAGGCGAACTCCTGCCGAGGAGACAGCCAGTCTCTATAGGGCATATCGAGTGGCTACAGTTGCAATGCAGATCGCCATCTCAGACGCCAAAAAACGGTGCTGGGATGAGCTCCTGGAGGGACTCAACGCGGATCCGTGGGGGCGCCCATTTAAGATGGTCTTGGGCAAACTCAGGCCATGGGTACCCCCCCTGACGGAAACCCTAGATCCGGACCTACTGGATCGAGTAGTGAACACTCTCTTCCCAGCGGGCCGGTCAAGTCCCTCAGTCCACCCCCCGACGTCATGGGAGTGGCATGACGAGATGGGGGTGACCGTACAGGAGCTAGATCGAGCCGTTGGCCGCTTGAAAGCCCGAAAAACCGCACCAGGACCCGACGGAGTACCGGGTCTGGTGTGGGTGTTGAGTCTGGCTGCCCTGGGGGACAGGCTGAGGCAGTTATTTAACAGCTGCCTCTGTTATGCCAAGTTCCCCACGGCCTGGAAGGAGGCAAGTTTGGTCCTCTTGAAGAAGGAAGGCAGACCCGCAGATTCTCCCTCTGCGTACCGTCCCATATGCCTGTTGGACGAGGCTGGCAAGTTGTTCGAACGAATAGTTGCCGCTCGTCTCAACGGGCATCTGTCGCGCGTCGGTCCCGACCTGGCCGATAGCCAGTTCGGCTTCCGACAGGGTCGTTCGACCATAGACGCGGTCCTACGCGTCCGTTCCCTGTCGGAGCAGGCGGTGTCCCGGGGTGGAGTGGCGTTGGCGATAAGTCTTGACATCGTCAACGCCTTTAACTCTCTCCCTTGGGACGCCATTAGAGGGGCACTTGTTTACCATCAGGTGCCCTCCTACCTGCAAGGTGTGATCGGGGATTACTTGCGCGACAGGTACATTTTGTACATGGACCAAGACGGTAGGAGAATCCGGAGGGAAATCACGCGTGGAGTTCCACAGGGGTCAGTGTTAGGCCCGCTGTTGTGGAACCTCGCCTACGACGCGGTTCTGCGTGTCGATCTCCCCACTGGCGTAAACGTTGTTTGCTATGCAGATGACACGTTGGTGGTCGCCAGTGGGGATACCTTCGAGGGGACCAAAGAGCTCGCCGAGCTTGGGGTGGAGGTCGTAGTCGCCAAAATCCATGAGTTGGGTCTAGAAATAGCGCCTCACAAGACGGAGGCGCTATGGTTCCACAAACTGCCAAGAAGCAGGGAACCACCCAACTCATGCGTCCGAGTGGGTGAGTCGGAAGTTGGGGTGGGGCGATACATGAAGTATCTGGGCCTCACCCTAGACAGTCGTTGGGGCTTCGAAGAGCATTTTGATCGCCTAGTCCCCCGAATCGAGAGGGTAGCGGGTGCCATGCACAGATTGCTGCCAAATCTCGGGGGACCGAGGGAGGAAGTTCGCCGCCTCTATGCGGGGGTCATACGATCCGTAGCCCTTTACGGGGCGCCCGTATGGGCGAAGAGGCTGGCCATCCGACGCTGTAGGACGAAAATCTACAGCATCCAGTGAAGGATGGCACTACGGGTCGTACGAGGATACCGCACAGTATCCTTTGAGGCGGCGACAATTCTGGCTCGCTTTCCGCCACTTGATATTCTGGCGGACATGGATGCGAGGGTCTATGACCGGATTCGCATCGTCCGTCAGAGCGGTGGAGGCGACCCAGAAGAGGCGATCAAACGGCAGGAGCGAATTATCGCATTCGCGACGTGGCGCGCAAGACTTCGCGAGGAGCGGTTTGCGCGCAAACGCGTCGTCGGAGCAGTCCTGCCGGTCTTCGAGGCCTGCAGCGACAAGGTGGACGACTCACCTACAGACTTACACAGATAATCACCGGACATGGGTGCTTCGGTGATTATCTGTATAGGATCGGACGTGAGGCGACGGCGGCCTGCTTCCACTGCAGTGGGAGCGACCAGGATTCCGCATTGCACACGCTTGCGGTGTGCCCTGCATGGGAACCCGAGCGGCGGATCCTGGTCCAAGCAATTGGACGGAATCTCTCCCTGCCAGCAGTCGTGTCGGCGATGCTGAGCGGGGATACAGCGTGGAGAGCAGTAGCCTCCTTCTGTGAGACCGTAATGGTCCAGAAGGAGGCTGCTGAGCGGGATCGGGAGAGGGCTGATCCCACCCGGAGGCGAAGCCGCCGGGGCACAAACGTGCCTCGTCGCGGCCCCCCTGCCCTGTAGCTCGGGCTTAGAATAACAGCTACGGTGTTCCCCTGCCTGTCGTAAAAGGCGACTAAACGGGGCCTTTGGGGTTGTGGGCAATCAGAGTGGGGGCTCTGTGCGCCCAGAAGCGACCCCGGGGAGGACGATGGGTCGACGTGGTCACGACTCATCGTGCGATAGCACAGCGAGGGTGCTGGGGGGAGGTGTCAGACTTCCCCCGGGACGAGCTATCAAAGCGCCGCGCTTGGAGGGGTGAGCAGGTACGCGTTCAACACGAGAGCCCGCCCCCCTCTCTATAGCGCAGATGGCGACCACCGTGGGGTTTTAGTCGGTACAA
Source organism: Polyploca ridens (assembly GCA_951394255.1). Classification (NCBI taxonomy): domain Eukaryota; kingdom Metazoa; phylum Arthropoda; class Insecta; order Lepidoptera; family Drepanidae; genus Polyploca; species Polyploca ridens. The sequence goes on from OX596248.1 coordinate 8,516,199, forward strand.
GTCCGACATAACCTGGCCGCTACCCCCGAGGCGGTCGGGTATCCCAAGAGGATTTCCCCACGAAAAAAAAAAAAAAAAAAAAAAAAAAAAAAAAAAAAAAAAAAAAGGGTAGGGTAGGGTAGCACCACGCGAACGAAGTTGCGCCGGGCAGCTAGTATAATATATATTATTATAGTTTGGGATGTAATATACAAAAATGTATGACGAGCGATAAAATATTATATCTCAAGATGTAATTTATATTATACAGGATACAGGTATACATGTTTTTTGGTCAGCGACAAGCGACTCAGGAGCGGTAGTAGAAAAAATACATTTTCCAAAAATGGACTTAATTCCATTAAATACTATAAATGCGTTGAGAATACCTTATTCAATTTGAAATAAAATTACCGCAATGTATGGTCACTAGCCACGTGCACTGACTAGAGCTAAGCGCAAGCCGCCATTGCCCCACCCCTTTACTCCCTCGCACTCCCGTTGAGTATTACGTCTATATTTTAGCTTATTACATGATTTTCTAAATAATATTATTAAAATAATAATATATAAATTTAAATAATATTAACTAATTTGCTTACTTTTACTGATTTTGTCCTTTGTGCTCTTGAAGAAGGTCATCAGGTTGATGCTGTGTATACTGACTTCTCCAAAGCGTTTGATAAAATAAATCATAAACTACTTATAAAAAAACTGTACAGAATCGGTATACACGGCGACCTCCTCCGTTGGATTGAATCATACATAGAGAGAAGATCTCAGGCGGTTGCAGTCAAAGGTTACATCATTTTTGCCCATTAGTTCTGGAATACCTCAAGGTTCCCATTTGGGTCCTTTATTGTTTATCTTGTACATTAATGATATAGGTAATGCTCTGGAATACTCGCAACATCTTCTTTACGCAGACGATATGAAAAATTTTAGCATAGTTAAGTCAGAGGAAGATCGTTTTAACTTACAGAAAGATTTAGATAATATACTTATTTACTGTGCTCATAACTCATTGTTCCTTAATGTCGATAAATGTTACACTATTAGTTTTACTAGAAGACTATTATCTCATACTCATCCATACCAACTTGCAGGAAAACAGGTCACACGTGCGGATAAGATTAGAGATCTGGGTGTTGTGCTCGACTCCAAAATGCACTTCAATATGCACGTTAATTCTATCATAGAAAAATCATTTAAAAATTTAGGTTTCATCCTCAGAATATGTCAGCCATTTAAAACTGCTAAAACTTATATAGCCCTTTACTTTGCCTTTGTACGTAGTATTTTAGAATTTTCTAGAACAGTCTGGAATCCGTATTATGCTGTTCATATAGACCGAATTGAGAAAATACAAAATAAGTTTTTAAAAGCTGTTGATTACTGAACTGAAAATCAATTTATTGACTACCCAACCACAGGTAAACGCCTTAAAATCCCATCATTGGAGTGCAGTTTACTTATAAAAATTATTGGTAATCATATTAATTGTCCTGCAGGGCTATTTTAAAACGTCGGAATCGATATCGGAAACGGATTCAAAAAATTATGAGGCGAATTTCAGCGATTGCTATTTTAATTTCCAAAAACTTTTCGATTAATCCAATTGATATTTAGGTAAAGAAATATCTAAAATATTCGAATTCGGAAATTAAAAAAGCAGTTGCGCAATATCCCCTCGGTAGTTTTTGATTCCGTTTCCGATATCGAATCCGAGCGTTTTAAAATAACCCTGCTGATCTCTTAGCAAAGGTATTTTTTAAAGTTCCACGTCCCTCCTCACGAGAAAAAATGTGTCATTTCTTTACAAAGTTCAGCCGAACTAACTACGCCAAATACAGGTTCTTTATTCGGAGTCCTAACCTACATAATAATAAACTTGACGAAAATTGACATGTTCCACGAAAACCTCAGCTCATTTAAGGCCAAAGCAACAAAAGTATTATGCAACTTATAAGTTTTGTTTTTTCGTTAATACATATTTATAGTAAGTTTTTCTATTGTACACCAGCTCATTAATATATGGTATTTATTAAGTATTCATTTATGCTACTGTTGGTCTTTTTGTGTATTTTAGTATTAATTTCATTTGAATTGTGACCGTTTGCTATCTGAATAAATAAAATTAATAATATTATTTTAAATTTTATTATTATAAAAAAATAATGTTTTTTCTTTTATATTTATTTTAGCAA